>RCUC01117833.1:0-18185 GCA_003697995.1 Taxidea taxus jeffersonii
GCAGGGACTGAATCTATCTCTTTCACTGTTTTATTAGCCAGGGTCCAACACAGTATCTGGGACATAGAATTTTGATTGAACGAATGGACAATATGCAACAGGAGAAGAAAGGACATTTGACAAAATAGTAGTGAATGTTCTAAGTATATAGGCTGTGTCATACTAGCCTCAGCAGTTGATATCTCAAGATGATATTTAAGGGCTGAGGAGTAACTTTCTATTAAAAAAATATTATCTGTGCCTGGTTCCATGTTTCTCAATATCACCCTTCAACAATAGAAACCTGGGCTCCTTGGAGAAGTAGTTGGTTCCAGGACTGGGATGGGAAAATGTAAGATGAGCCAGGAATATTCTATAAAGCCTGAATGCAAGGACATGCTTAAGAGAAAAGAAAAATGAGATCATGTTGAAAAGACACAGGAGATCTGTGTCTGAAGGACATCCTGTTGGCCAAAGCTGGAACAATTTGAACAAGAGAATAAATATTATGGAATTATAGTCCCCCAAATAAAATAAATGTCCACAATTCCATACTGATATCAACTAACTGAATAAGTAAATACATGGGGGAGAAGATATCTTACAGAAGATTCCTATAGAAAAATTCCGATCGGTAAATACAGGAAGAATGATGGAAATAGAAATCACCATTAGGGAAACATCACAGTAATAATTGTTGCTGGAAAGAGCCATCAGTAGGTCCTAAGAACAATGGACAAATGTTTAAGGAGGAACAGAATATTTGTATAGCTTCACAATATCGTCCCCAAGACATTTATTCATTACAGAGGAAAAAGTAGTGACTTCATAGTTGAGAAACCTGGCAGACACCATCAAGCTGGACATGACCAGTCATAAGATATGTGGACATCACGCACCCACAGACAGCATACACTGGGGAGCACAGAACATCACTTGTGTGGTGCCTTTGTCAAAGATGCCTTGCCTCAACCTGACCATGAGAAAATATCAAATAGAAATTGAAGGACATTCTATAAAACAACTTTTTAAAAAGTCACCAGTGTCATAAAGGACAAGGACAAAGGGAGAAATGCAGCCTGGAGTAGACCATGGAAACATGACAACCAAATGCAATTCTGTATCTTGTGTTGGAATCTGGAGGAGACAAAATGAGTGGGAAACCGATGAGTGGGAAGCTGCATTCAAATAAAGTCTGGTAAAGTTCAAAGAGGTAGGTTAATAGAAGAGGGAAAAAGGGTTGTCCTAGCAACCAGATTCTTGTGGAAGAAAGCAACTATTTGCAAACACATTAAAACTGTAAGGGGTATGAAATGAAACCTAGTCTTCAAGGTTTTGAAATGTCTACCCACTTTTTTTTTTTTTTTTTTCCTAAATTGAAACAAATCCTTCATGGTGCCTGGTACTTGCCAAAGTGCTGGGAAGTCTAAAAATAAGCTTTATTTTCTCTCTTCTTTGAACTCTATTAGTACCTGTGACTTGTGCAGTTCAGGTTCTCCATATGGACTAACTTTTTTAGGGGCTGACTACTGGTTCTTCTGCCCGCCACATGATCCTACTGCCTTGTGCTGATTCCCCAGCCTTGGCCAGGTCTGGGGTGCTTAGAGTAGTGCTCACCTCTGAGACTTGGTTAGAATGTTTGCTGCTGCTCATGGGGTACAGAAATCCTTCCTTGCCAGCTCCACAGGACTCATGGGAACATTGTCATCATAAGGCTGCTCGGGTCTGGGTCTCGGTACAAGTGAACCTATAAACTGTGCACCGAGCATTTGCTTCACCCTCCTCCCTACTCCCTGCCATGTCTTCTCCTCTTTGGAAAGATCCCCTTAGGGCCTCCAGCACAGCCTCCAACTTCCCTTCTTTGTAGATTCTCAGCCAGGTTGTGTGTGTGTGCGTGTGTGCGTGCGTGCGTGTGTGTGTTGGTAAGGGGGGGGGGCATGAAGATTAATTTTATGCGTCAACTTGACTAGACCACCAGGTGTTCAGAAGTTTCATTGAACATTATTCTGGATGTGTCTATGTGGGTGTTTCTGGGGGAGACTACATTTGAATTGGTAAACTGAGGAAAGCACATTACCCTCCCTAAGGTGGGTGGATCTCTCCCAGTCCATGGGGAGCCTGACTACAACAGAAGTCAGAGTAAGAGAGAGCGCATTCTCTCTTTTGGAGAGTCTTTTGGAGCTGAGATAGCAGCTTTTTCCTGCACTTGCACTGAAACGCAAACCACAACTTCCCTGAGTCTCTGATTTAGGGATGAGGAAACTTGGGATTCATCAGCCTCCATAGCCACGTGAGCCGATTCCTTACCATACGTCCCTTTCCCCACATATACACACATCCTCTTGGTTCTGTTTTTCTGAAGAACCCATGCTAATAGGAGATGTTTCCAGGATGGGCTCTGCCCCATTAAATTAAAAAAAGTCTATCAAGTGCCCGTTGAGGATAAGTTCCCAGAGCTCTGGAACATGGAACAGTCTTTCTCACGAGGAAAATAAATTTCAAATTTTAATTTAATTTTAAATTATGAAGTATAGTCTAACATGTGCAAAGGAAAGAGAATAATATAACAAATACCCATTTAAAATGTTAATATTTGCTTTAATAGACAATTTCTTATTCATTCTTTTGACAACCAGCAAACATCAACCAAATGTGAAGTAATTAAATTATGATATATTGCTTTGCCATCAGCTTTCCTCTCCATGTGCATGACTTCATTTTATTCTCACGAATTAAAACACACACACACACACACACACACATTCACAAAAGAACTAGATTAAAAAATACTTTGAAGTTATCGTATTTGAAAGAACTTGGAAGCCACAAACGGTATTTCTTTTCAAAATAATATTAAGTCAGATTTTTCAAATTCACCTTCTCACTAATTAATGAAGGGGTTTTTTTGGTTTTGTTTTGCTTTTTGTTTTGTTCTGTTTTTTTGTTCAAATCCAGAGACTGGAGGGAGTTCTCTCTATGACTCACTTCCTGTACCTTAAAAGCTCTGAAGAGGTTATTTGAATTGATAATATTTTAGTCACAGAAAGATCAGCGTAACACTTTATTCAGGGACTGGTGTCACTTTGCCCACATGTCTCCTGCATTTTTGGAAAGAGGTTGTCCTTGATGAGGTGTAGTTTGAAAGAAAAACACCCAAAGCAGCCCATGACTAAGACTGAGCGCATTTCAACTTTTTTCCCTAAATGAACAAGTGAAGTCGGTTTACTCACCAAAATATGATCAACTCTATCCAACACCTTGTTCTGATATTTTGAAGTTGATTGACCAACGACTTGACAAAGATGACTGGCTCCACTTCATTAAAATGATTAATGTGTGTGGGTCCAGCCACAGCCCTGCTGTTTCCATCCCTCTGATGTGGCAGGGGAAGCCTTGGTCAGAAGCAGTGAATACACCTCAGACAATTCTCTTGGTGGCACCAACTCCAGAGAGAGAAACTTTCTTTGAGATTGATGAAAATAAGAAGAGTGATTTCCTGAACCCACAGTACTTGGCTGTGTGTTATCTGGAGCAAAACCTTATGTATAACTCAGATCTGTTCCCTTTAATGTCCCAAACCGGGGTGACTGTAAGGTTCCTACAGGGTTGACTAACGTCTCGGAATCTTGTCAGTCTTCAGTTGTGGGAGAAAGGCAGGAGGTTTCCCGTTCTCCATAAACATTCTTTCCTCTTCCTGGGCTTCATTTATAAAACCCACACAATACTCCTGTGGTGGTTGATTGTATGGGTCAATTGTATGTGGGCTAAGCTATGGTGCCCAGCTGTGTGGTCAAATAGCAGTCTAGATGTTGCTGTGGAGGGATTTTGTAGATATGATTACCGCTTACAATCAGTTGACCTTAAACAGAAGAGAGTACACTCTCTGATGGGGTTGGCCTCATCCAATTAAATGAAGGCTGTAGAAGCAAAAACAGTTTTCCTGGAGGGAAAAAAAAATATGCCTCAAGTCCGTAACATAAAATCTTGCCTGCGTTTCAAACTTTCTGTCTGTCCTTGTGGATTTCAGAATTGCCAGCCCACATAATTATGTGAACCAATTCCTTAAAATAAGTCTTTTTACTTAATGTAAATATCTATCCATAAGCAGATATACAGATAAATAGATGACTGATGGATGCCAGACCGATATCTGTATGTGTACCATCTCTCTCCATCCCTTTCTCTTGTTTGTTCTGTTTCTCTGGAGAACCCCAACTAATACAACTCATTAAAGGCTTTTTTCTTTTTTTTTTTTTTCTTTCTTTTCTTTCTCTTCCTTCTTATCCCTCTCCCCTTCCTTCTGCTTCTTCTTCTTGAGGCTGGAGTCACCATTCCCAGCTTAGACCCTCACCAAGAAACATAACTGCTCACAGCCATGCCTACCATACCCCAGGAGCTGGCACCAAGGAGATGGAAGACAGAAGAGTTGTCTCCTGGGACAATACCTGAGAACGCTAGCAGTTCTCCAGTCAGACCCCTGAGCAGCAGGGGGGCAATAGGAGGCCAGGTCCAGGCCAGCACTGGGCTCCTTTCACCCCTCCCAGAGGACGACCTCAGGTCCCCAGCCCAGACCAGCTCCAATACTTTTCCATATAGCTTTTTACGTTTTTGAGATTTTAAAAATAGTCACTATTTTTCAGAATTTCTAAATAAATTGCTTTGGTCTTGAGAAAACTCTGTGAAGCCAAATCATGAATCCTTGAAAAGAAGATATTATCTAGAAGTGTGTTCAGAACTCTGTTGTGTTAGCAAGGAAGAGATGTCAACACTACACTTGATAGTCAATTTTTCTTGGTTGTTCTTCTGGTCTTAGTTATAATACAATGGAAATTATTCTCATAAATGTGTAACCTCTTTATTTGCAGTTTTTGAATATGCTACTTTTTTCCCCAGAATATTTTTTTTATTCCAAATTAGGCTACTTTGGAAGAGTACATTTGAATGTGAGAATAGACATTTTAATCTGGAAGCATTTATTATAAACACACATTGGTACAGCAAATGGCTCCCATTCAAGGAGCAAGCACTGTCTGTATCACTTTTGCCTCTGTTGACGTTCTGTTTGAGACAGAATGGAGTGCTTATTGGAAGCATTGCATCAGTTGACCAGCATTTCCATGGTGTCTCTGAGCCAGCTTTGTATAGGATACAGACAGGCTTACAAATGGAGAAGCCATTCACCTAGCATCCACTGAAATATCAGGTTGGTTCTTTTTGTCCATTCATCACTAAACAATCAATTTTAGGGATTTTCTTTAAGACACTGGTTAGACTGAACTGGTTGGGCGGGTGTCATACAAGACCCAGTTTAATTTCCTAAATATCATAGTGTCAGGACGGCCAAGTACATTTGCTGCTGATGAATTCTAGACTTTTCTGTGTCTAAAAAAGAACATAAACCAAACACCCCCATTCCCAGCAGCCTAACAATAAATAAGTTAGCGTGTGATGCCTGTGACTTCAACTTTAAAAATGTATGGTGTCTTTATTTATTCTTGTCAATTTTAAGAGTTAATGCAACTTCTTGAAAAATCGTTGGAGGGCAATGGGGTAAAACATGGGTTTGTCTCGTGGCCGAAATGTGAGATTTGCTCATATACAAAATCAAAACGGATCATAAAACAGCCACTGGAACCTTTTGCCAATTGTCTATAAAAGGAGACCCCCAATGACCTACAGCAGGAATATAGATGCAAACTTGTACTTTGCTTCATGCCCGAGGGAGGTTTTTGGCTTTAAGATTTTGTCTCCTTGCTGCCAAATGCTAAAGCCAAGTGCATTGCTAAAGCTTTAGACACATTTTCATCAATAAAATTTCTTATAAAACAGATCCTGCAAATGCTGAACTTATCTGCCAAGTAGCCAATTAATTATTTTACATCCTTGTTGAACAATGAAATAATTTATGATGGGTAATGCTTTTACCATCATGAATTAGTGTTCTGGAAACCACAAGGCCTAGCTTTCAATTAACAGGAGGCATCACAATTAGGGATGAAAAGGAGTAACGCTATGTGTTGGAAATTCTCCCTGTAGAGAAATAAAACTCCTGAGGAACAATCACCCAACTAATTTGAGAGAGTTGGGTTTTTAGAAAAGCAGATCTTTGTTAAAGGAAAAAGTTCAAACACTGCTCCGATGCCTAGACCCCTGTCTTTTCCCTCCGTGATGTCTCTTTCATTTCATAAATTATAGCTATTGAATTTGGACCCTACTTGCCCACCACGCATTACTGTGTGTTAATCCAAATTCAGACAGTCAGTAAGTTCACTCTATCACCGACAGTGACGATTTCCTGCTGTGGGTCAGTCAGGAATGGTGCCTCCAATTCTAGGAATTTTCCAGAGAATAGGAACATCTAAGCTGAAATAGCATGCACACAGATACCTTATTTGTCAAGTTTAGTCCAGATCTGGCATAGAAGGAGAGGCCCTGTAGGAAAGCATGTTCCAGATTTCAGATGACTGATGTGGTTCTCAATGCAAGCCATTTGCAGATGATAACGTCCAACCCAATGGGCTCTGTAAGTAAGCACCATATTTGCTTAACTAACCAGGATGAAATCAACATCCTGCAGGGATATGTAGGTAGGCAGTTGGGGGATGGAACCAGGAGCTATCTTTCAGGTTACAGTCCAGAGAAGAGGGAGGCTGGAATGATCTTCATTCATGGCTGAAATTCTTGAACCTCCTGGCATCGTTGAGGGTTTAAGCAGAAAGAGGTGAGGAGAAAATGCGAAATCTCTTGGATTTACTTCAAATGATATAATTGGATGAAGATTGAAATTGGGAAGCTTGACCTGTCTCAGGTCAGAAGCTTGAGAGTCTCAATCTCCCCAGTATTGTTTGTGGGTGCCCTTACTTCCCAAAATTAACAATTTCCAGAAAGTGAACTTGGTCCCCTAGAAAACACCTACTCTCGGCTTGCTTTGCATGAACAGAAATCCCCTGAGCTGTGGATTTTGACCTTGGAGTCATAAGGGCGGCTCCTGTTGGAATTCCTGGAAGCCACATATTTACATCAGTGAAAAAAATTTGGCTTAGCCTTTTCCTCTTTACCCAGTCCAGGATGAAATCCCATCCTTTCAGAAACTTGTAAGTGAAAAATGTTGGCAGGTCTTAGTATATGTGTTCAACACTTGTACCTTCTCCTGTCCCATGTGAATGGATGTTCAGCTCTGGTCTTGGGCATGTTTTCTATCTCTGTGTTGTTAGCCAAGGCAAGGGCAGCCACATTCCTTCTTCACAATAGGACCCAACAAAGGCTCCCCAAAGGAACTTTAGTATAGCTTTTTCTTTGGTACCAACCCATTATCTGTGATACCCTTACTTGAAGTTGGTCCAAGATATGAAAGAAATGTGTGTTTGCAAAGAAGATGAATGAGGTAGGATCTTTTTTCCCTAATTTTTTAAATTTTTAAATAACTTTCTTGACAAAAAGGATTTTTGTTTTACTAGTAGAGTAACTGACAATTCCCTTCATAACATACCCCTTTACTGCTTAATTCCTATGATTTCAATTCCTCCAGCTCTGATTTCCAGAAAAGTCTTCAGAAACACATCTATGATGGATCAATTACTAGTAAGCATTCTTTATGGAGACAGCCATAAAGTGCTTGAAACAAGTTGTTCTTAAAAAATATGACTGAAATTCAACTGTCTGACAGACAAAACCAAACAAAACAATAACTTACATATTATTAGCAGATTGTGTTCCCAGAGAAATAAAAACATGATGAATCACCAGTAGGTTTCAAGCACTACCTCCCTAGCCCCAGGCCATCCCTAGGTTGATGAGAACCTTTTTCTGGTGGGAGGGGGCTTCTGCAAGCTGGGGCTGATTTTCCCCTGGGTCTGCGAAGTTAGTCCAAGCACCCGCACAGCAGAGGTGGGGACTCACTTTGGAAGAGTCCTCTGCCTGAGAAGCCCCACCTTCCACCCTCTGACCACCGGAGGAAGTTTGAGTGTGGTTTTTGCCCTATTGGGCACAGATGCCGGCTTAAGAAGGATTTCTAGCTACTGCTTGTCAGAGGGTGGGGCTGAGCCAAGAAACCGAAGCAGAAAGGAGGTTGAGGGGTCTCTCATGAGGGTTTGGTAACTCTGTTTGTGATAAATAAGACCGCTACCTTAAGATCCTGCCGCCTCTGTTTGCTAAAATTGGGGTTCCCTCTTCAACAAACACACACACACTGTGTTTTGGTATCGTGTAAGCAGAGGCTGAAAACTAATATGCAATTAATTATAAAATGTCTCCTAAAAGATCATAAGCATCTTTTCTTGAAGTATGATGAAAGAGAAGGTTGAGGGCTTTATCTCTTAAGAGTCAGAAGGAAGGGCAGACTCTCAGGCCCGATTGTATTATTCACTGAGTTTGAGGACTCTGGGCAAGTCTTTTAATCTCCGTGAGTCCCAGTTTTCTCATCTTTATTGTGAGGAAGGTCATTCCTACCTCAATGGATTGTTAAGAGATGATGTGTGGGAAAGCACCTAGCATACGTAATTCCTGGAACATCGTATTGCCTAAAAATAAATACTGAGTCTGGCAAGCTTGTATTACCAAAGGGCATTTAAAAAAATTTTTTTTGTTGTTTTGTTTTGTTCAAGATGGCGAGTTAACTTCTATATCTTCTTGTGTGAATGTGTGGAAGGTAGGGAATACGGGAAAAGATGACAAAAATCCAACAATGCCTCTTGGTAGATTTTTTTTTCTTTTTGGATATTTACTTTATTTCCAGGAAGCATCACGTCTTTATCTTTATCTCATTCTCTCCTATAACCTTGTATTAGAAAGCCTCTGAGAGGTAGGAACTCTTTGTTTTGAAGAAGTCTTTCCCAGTTCAGCCTATAAAGGTGCATACCTCTGAGAGATACTCATAACGGCTTTGGGCATAAACGTTTCTGAGGTAAATGCCAAGGTGGTTGGACCTGACACAGAGCCCACCCCAGGTCCCCCAGGGCCTGAGCAAGGAACAAAAGAGGTCCAAGAGTTTCCAACAAGGGGCAGAGAAGACAGTCATTGCTCAGAGTGTTAACAAATGGGTGTGTTCTCCGGGGAGGACACAGGGTGGTGGGAGGTGACTCTGTGGGCAGAGGGCCTGGGCTGAACCACTCAGCTGCAAAACAAGTGGGAGCTACAGTCAGGCACTGGGCACAAGGATGTCAGAGGAACTGAGAGGGTTCCTTCAGCATCGGGAACAACGAAGCTCTGACTGGGATTAGCAAACAAGACCTGTGCCAGACAAGGACGTGAAGGTCATTAGAAGGGTCAGAAAGCCCTTTCTAATGGTCATCGTGTCCTTCTTGAAGAGAGGGTAATTTAATATAGAACAATCATCTCCCTGGGCCCCTGGCTGTTCTCCTGGAGTGTGGAGCTGGGGAGGCTGTGGGCTTCGTACAGGACCACAAAGAAAGGTGCCGGGACCGATCACAACCACTTCTATTTTAAATCAGTCTGGCTCAGTCACGCTGGGAAAACTGAACTTCTTTGGGCTTCAGTAATCATCATTTATAATCAGTATCTTATTGTGATAAATCTATACCTTTAACACAGAGCCTCACAAAGTAGACCCACATGAAGACACCTACACAATGAGATCACAAGCTTGTAATGAAAAGATATGCTGTTTCCTAGGGCTGAATAATCTGCAGGAATCTTCTCTTCCTTGGTAATTAATGGTAAGCTTTATCAGGTAGGGAGTTTTGCACGTTTTGTCCAGGAAACTGATCCAGTCTCTGGACTAGGACCTGGAACACAGATGCTGAGTAAATATTTGTTCAATTTTTAGTAAGGTCTTAGTAATTAGCAGGCTAAGGGAGAATTTTTTTTTAAAAAAGACACATTTTTGAGAAAGGCAAATTGAGGAAAAAACATCTGAAGTATTATAGTTTTTTTTCTTTTAAATCATTTTTATTCAGGTATAATTCATGTCGAGTAAAATGCAGCTTTCTTTTTTAAAAAATATTTTATTTATTGATTCATTTGAAAGAGAGTGAGAGAGAGCGTGAGAGGGGAGAAGGTCAGAGGGAGAAGCAGACCCTCCCCGAGGAGCTGGGAGCCCTATGGGGGACTGGATCCCGGGACTCTGGGATCATGACCTGCAGTGGCTTAACCCACGGAGCCACCCAGGAGCCCAAAAATGCAGCCTTCTCACGTTAATGTTTGATGGGTGTTGCCACATAGACCCTAATGTAAGCACCAACCCAATCAGGGTGTGGAACAATTTTGTTTCTTCAAAAAGTTTCCTCTAGGGACACCTGGGTGGCTCAGCAGGTTAAGAGTCTGCTTTCAAAAAGTTTCCTCCTGTCCCTTCTCAGTTAACACTGACAATCGCTGCCCTCAGGCAATCACCTGTCCCATTTAGATTCTAATTTAAGATTGGGTTTTCTTCTTCTAGAACTTTGTAGAAATGGAATCATAGCCTTTTTACACTTCCGTGTCTGACTTTTTCACAGTATGATGCTTTTGAGCTTCATCTTTGATGGCGCATATATCAATAATTCATTTCTTTTCAGCGTGGGGTAGAATTCCAGTGTATGAATACACTGCAATTTGTGGCATCCACTGGCTTTTTGGGCACTTGGTTTGTTTCCAGTTTTTATTGATATTAAAATAAGTAGGTGAGGGGCTCCTGGGTGGCTCAGTGGGTTAAAGCCTCTGCCTTCGGCTCAGGTCATGATCCCAGGGTCCTGGGATCAAGCCCCACATCCGGCTCTCTGCTCAGCGGGGAGCCTGCTTCTCTTTCTCTCTCTCTCTCTGCCTGCCTCTCTCCCTACTTGTGATCTCTCTGTCAAATAAATAAACAAAATCTTAAAAAAAAAATAAATAAGTAGGTGAACATTCATGTCCACGTACTGGGGTGAAACACTGGTGTGCTACAAACTACTTTTATCCTACCTCAAGCTCAAAGTCAGGCTTGAGACTCTTTGAAATTACACGGGTGTGTGCACGTTTACAAATTTGACATTGAGTATTTTTCTCCTTCTTCCTTCTCTTCACACCTGGGTTTCCCTTACAGGATTAATTTGCACAATGTACAGAGAACAAGTTAAAAGGTTGGCAATTTTAGCTTAGGCCTCGTTCGAATAGACCAGAGTCCAGACTTAGGTTTTACCAAGTTTGCCTTCCTCCACAACCACACACTGTGCTCTGATGGCCAATAAGCACAAGCCACTGGCAGTCGAACGCTTCCCTTTGAATTCTAGCTTAGTTTCCCCATTTTAGCCCAAGGTGTTCCTGAATGGTAGTGGGTTAGGGCTACCCCAGGATCTGGGCTTTTCCAATGGTGATGAAGCTTCTACAAAGGTAGAGTTCTAAGCTTTGGCCACAAATTCTGAATCAGAGTTGGTCTAAGAGGGACCCCAATAATTTGCATTTTTAGTAAGCACCTGAGCACCTGAAAACCTTTTGAGGAGTATGCAGGAGATCCCATGGCTGGCTCCCACCCTGGGGCTTCAGGATCTGGTGGTGATTGCCTTCACTGGCTCCCAGGGCTGATGTGCCTTGTGCCCTCGAAAGTGACATTACTCACTGAGAGTTTAACTAATGTGCTTTATGGCTGTTTGAAGTGATCTCTGTCCCCTGGGGAAAAATAATCAGAGGATTAAATAGAATTATCTGCCCCAAAGACTAGGAGGACATAGCCCGTTATCCATATTAGATGCTGGGGTGGCAGATCAAGTGACATTTCATCCCTGCCACCCTCTGATGCAGAATATTCAGAATGTAAAGTTTCACTCAGGAACACCTGCCGCTGATCGTCTCAACAATTCTTGGACAGTCTGGAAAACCCTTTCTCCTCTGATACACACAGTCTCCTCAATATCTTAAGCTATTATTCAGAACATTTCTATTCTTCATTTTATAGTGAGGACTGTAAGCCAAGCCAAGAAGACATTTTTGTATTCCCCCGTCTCCTCCCTACCAGTACTGGAGGAATGTCAACATGAAAGAACAAGGGATATTATTTAGGGTGGCCTGAGGGCTAATAAGCAGGATTAATGGGATGAAATTGAGCAAAGGAAAATTTAAAGTGAACATCAGGAACATTTTCCGAAGATTGAGATCAATGATCCTGTGGAATTAAGATCCCAGGGGAGCTTGTGGGAGCCCTATTACTTGAATCAGTTTAAACGAGACTGGACCAAATATTTGAATATAATCCCACCTTGGCAGAGAGTAAACCTGCAATGGCTGGGAGACGGAAAAAATGACCTAATAGGTCTTTTCCATCCCGGACTTCCATGAGTCATCCAATGTATGCCGTGGTGCGTCACACAGCCGGCCAGACCTGGGTCATTCGCTGTACATTTCAGCCACAAAATCCTCTGATTCGGACGGCTCCCCAACTGACCGGCTACCTCAGCAGAGGCTGGGGGCTCCTTTGGGATTCCTGGTTAGTTTATAATCAATTAAATATCACAAAGGAAGGCAGAAATCAGTCACAGGAGCGGAGGGCGGTGAGTAACTGGGTTCTTTTCCTTGCCCTCTGGGAGGCTCCCCCTCAGCCCTTTGCAGACAGACAGAAATCTTTCCACTGCCCTGGCTGTCTATGCCTCCGCCTCTCGGGCTTGGCTGGTTCTCGCCTCCTGTCCCCGCTGCTGCCCCCGCTGCTGCGGCATGCTGGCTGTGGCCTTCCAGAAGCAGTCGCTCCCCATCGGGGGGCCTTGGAGGGTGTAAGCACCCCCCCCACTCACCCTTTGCCAGGGGATCCTGTGGGCAGGGGCCCTCCTTCGCCTCTCTCAGCTGCCACAAGTCCCCAAGCTGAAACATTATTGTCATTACTGGCTGCTTCCTTTCTTCAACCACAATTTAGGGGAACACTCAAACTGATCAAAGCAGAACTTCTTTGGCTTCCACAGGGTTGTGGGGGACGGGGGGAGACCCCCAAGAACTTTCCTTCTGGTCACTGCCTGGCCTCATCCCTCTTTCCTGAGGCTGCGGAGAGGAAGGCAGAGAAGCCACTATGAGGCACAGATCCAAAACCTTTTCTCTAGGCCCTTCCATGTGCTTTCTCACTGGATTATAGCCAATTAAATCCACAAAAGGCAGATTCAACAACAGTCACAGCTCCAGGCCTGGCCGAGCTGGGGGTGGGGGGGTGGGGGACAAGGCATCTGCTCGAGGCCTTCATTATGTTGTTTTCTCCTCCCCCCTTTCTGATGTCCCAGCCTTCCGTGGGAGCTGGTGGCTGGAGAATATGTGGAGAGGACAGCAGGAAAGGAAGCCTGGCCACTGGTGCTAACAAGGACTCTGGGGACGCCTGGGTGGCTCAGTTGGTTAAGCAGCTGCCTTCGGCTCAGGTCATGATCCCAGTGTCCTGGGATCGAGTCCCGCATCGGGCTCCTTGCTTGGCGGGGAGCCTGCTTCTCCCTCTGCCTCTGCCTGCCATTCTGTCTGCCTGTGCTCATTCTCTCTGACAAATAAATAAATAAAATCTTTAAAAAAAAAAAAAAACAAGGACTCTGTTTCTTATTAATCTCTCCAGCCCTTGCCTACTGTTTCCCTGACACGGTGCAGAAATGGCAGTTACATGCTCCCCCTTTTGCATTTTCTCTCTCTTGCATGCTGCTCTCTGACCTTCACGTCTGCCCTAAATACACAGTGCAACCCTGTTTTGTTAGGCTTGCAAGGAAGCATGGAGGAACGCATGCCAGGATCGGTCCCAGCCCCATAGCTTGGGAAGGTTCCGATGGCGTCCACCGCTTCCCCCTTTCGTCTTACAGTTTTTAAAGCATCTTTAGTTAAAGTTCTAAGTCTTTTAGCTCACAGGGCAAGAAGTGACTGGAGCTGAACCAGCTCTTCTCTGGTACTGTACCTCCCTGCATTGCACTTGCTCTCACTTGACTAGAAGCCTGCTCCACAGCGGAGTTCTCAGTTCTCGGTTTCTAGACTTCTGTTCTGTGTAGGGTTTTCTTGGTAAGGCCAGGGAAAGAACAGGGTGAGGTTGATTTTATGTCCCACCTTCTTCCTTTGGCATGACTTCCTCGGTGCTGTCACTTCAAGCATGCTGAGATGGGAAGGGACAGGTTGGAGGGGATATTTCCGATCCCTTCGAGAGCCACTGGTTAGCCTTCTTTCTCTTTATCGCCCCTCCCATTTGCCAGAACTAAGTGCTGCCCTTAGCTAGACCCTATGTTTCCTTACTTGTTTTGGTTCCTTCAGTAATTTCCCGCATTTCAAAGAAGGACGTTCTGGGTTAGGAGCGGGTTAGGAAGCCCGGCAGCAAACCTGGAAGTCACTGAGGCCCTCCTGGGTGGTGGGCATCAGCGTCCCCGACTTAGAATCCTAGGCCCAGAGAGCCTTCAGGCCCCCCCCCTTTCCTCCCCGCTCCTCTTCCTGAGTGAGAAAAGGAGAAAGCTGAAGAAGTTAGGTTTCTGTCTGAAGTTACACTGATTAAAGCAGAGAATTAGTGGATTAAGGGGTCAACGTCCATGCTTTGTTTGTTTACTCCATACCTCTCACAGAAAAGTGGGGCAAAGGGGTAGGGGCTGGGCTTGAGCAAAATGCGGCCACTCTGAGAGAAAAGGTTTGTACAGAAATTTCCTCAGAGGGCAATCTTTTATGAGCCAGTCCTCAGAGGGCCTTGTGTGAACACATCAGAGATGTATGGATTACGAACATTTAAAATCCATATGGGCTGAAGAATGGAGACGAGGGAAAAGATTTTGGCAAACACAGTTGCTTTTTTAATATATGTGTGTGTGTCTATATATGTATATATATTATCAAATTTAAAACATTTGAAAAAGCAATCCCAGGCGTTTCAGCCTAAACCACAGAGCGGCTCGTCCATCCCCACTAATAAGTTCCAACCCTTCTGTTGTGTGGTCTTTCCATTCCATGGGTTAGGACCCCACTAAGTCTGTTATACTTCAACCTAAATCCTGCCTGTTTTATCCATTTTTAAGGTAGGTACAGAGAGAGCAAATCGCACTCTCCCATACAGGAACCCAACTCCCGGGAGTCAACATGTAGCCAAATGGCTTCATTGTATTTTAAAGTGTTTTAAGTCCACTTATAAATGAACTGGGCTACACCAGGGCTTTTGTAATGCACATCATGAAAAATGAACAGTCAGCTGGAAATAGATTTTCTTTTACTGCCAAGTGCATTATGTGCAAAAATGTCCTCCATCTGGCAGGACAGGCCGCGTGGCCGAGTGGATGGAGCTCAGATAAGGGAGCCGTCCGTTGTGAAAAGAGGACACCGCTCAGACCCTGATCTCTCTCAGGATACAGGCCGCGAACCCTCTAGAAGCCCAGGATGTAACAAGCCATCTCCTCTTCCTGACATCCATGGACCAGCCCGCAGACCAGAACCTACAGCGGGTTAGGCCACACCCTGCCGCCCCACATCTGCTGTTTTTCAAGAGCTGGAAGTTCCTGGAGCTTTGGACTGTTTCTTCGCTCTGGCAAAGCTGATCTCGCAGCCAGATCTTTGCGATTCTTTAATTTTTGCCCTTATCATTTTGCTCCTTCACTCTCTGACCTGACATGTCCGTTCTTTCCAGGGAACACATATCCGTCACTTTCTTTAGGGTCCATAATCATGTCCCCATCCCTAACTCCATCCCAGTGTGATGATCCTATTCCTTGAATAGAAGTCCCCTCGTATCCTCAAGCTTTTCTCCCCCCTGCTTTTCCTTTTTCCTTCCTTCCTATTAGCAAACACTACCTATGGGGGTTGCTGGCAACTTAAACCAAATAGAATACGGCTGCTGAGCCAAGTCCTTCAGCCTGGTCCTTGAGTCCTAGTTTCCTTCTAGGGACAATTTTTAGGAAAATCTAGGTATCTATCTTGGTTACTGTTCCCACCAGAATTCTGCTAAATAACAGTCTCATTCCTACGAAACTGTTAACCAATAGGTGGTTAGAGCTTGGATAATCCTTTGCGTATTTGCATTTTAGTGGAGAATCTTCAACTAAGCCAACGCCAACTTGAGACTTCAGCTCACGCCACCTCATTCATCATGGTCACCTAATGGTCCTCCTAACTGGTCACCATCACCAATTAGGCCCTATTTATGGCCAAAGCCCAGGGGCCAGTCCCCATTCCTGGTCCACAGTGTCCACCAGCTCTGCTCTCTCCAGCAAGGGAGATGTGTGGTTATGAGCTCTGACTCATAAGGCAGACAGAACTGACTTTGCATCCTGAATTTATTTATTTTTATTTTATTTTTAAAAAGATTTTATTTATTTATTTGACAGACAGAGATCACAAGTAGACAGAGAGGCAGGCAGAGAGAGAGAGGGAGGGGAAGCAGGCACCCTTCCCAGCAGAGAGACCCATACGGGACTCGATCCCAGGACCCCGGGATCATGACCTGAGCCGAAGGCAGAGGCTTTAACCCACTGAGCCATCCAGGCGCCCCTACATCCTGAATTTAAATGCAGGCTTTGGCACTTTGGAGCTCTGTGACTTAAATCTATCTGAGCCTTGGTTTCCTCACCTGCGAAATGGAAATAATGCTCATTATGTCTTCGTGCAAAATATTTAGCCTCGTACCTAGTAAATAATCCACAAATATTAGTTAGGATTCTTATTTGTGGTTCTGAATTTTATTTTCAGAATTGTATTCATCTATCAGATCTAACAAGTTGGTAGATTTTTTTCTTTTTGTGTTTTGACTCTAAACTTTTTTCTCTATATTTTGACCCTCTTTATATCTGGCTTTATAACTTCTTTTTTCCTAATCTGTGTGGCTTTCCTGCCTCGTTTGTTCCCAGTGTCTGTGTCCCCCCTCATGATATTATTCTATGTCCACTCATGAGATGAAAAGGTCAGGACTCAGGGAATGAACTTCTAATGGTAGAACAGCAGGAATCTATAGAGGTGAATAGCTAACACATTTAACAGGATGACCTACGCACATGCAAGAAACCATCGCTTGGATCACTCCACCTACCATTCTTCCTGATAGATTTTGTTTGACCCAGTGCTAACCACACTAAGCAGTAATAAAAGCTCATGGAGTAAGTGAAAAATGCTAAAAGTATTCCCATGGACCTTTTTGTCAAATGATTAGTTGAAGTGGTGGAATTTTTTTCTCCTGGGGATTTTTTTTTTTTTTCCGAGATTCTATCACCTATTGAAAAATGAAATTTTATAAAATGTGGCTTTAACAGCTTTTTCTTTAGAAAATAGGAAGGAAGAGATATAGGTCTGTCTTTCTACCCTCTATCCTTTCAAAATAATAATTTAAAAAACTCAGAAAATTCCTATTTTAATCAGCTTTGTCCCCCCCACCCCCACCCTAGTTACCTCCTTAAGCATATTTAGAATGCTTCGTTCAACTAACTTTGAGTTCTTTGCCTTAGAGTCAAAGTCCTTATGACTTTGAGAGACTTTATAAAAACCAATCTTCTCTTCATCTCTCTAAAGGAGAAGTGCTTTTATGCTACTCAAGTGGCAGACACTGTTTTGCCGTGTCTCGTGCCGTTTTTCTTTTTTATCTGTGTCTCAGCTTGTGAAAAGCAGACAAATATCCTGGAAATGAAAATGATAAATTGGTCTCCTTCATTTGTCTTCCCACAAGCTCCAGACTTCTGCATTTTCAGGCACCTTTAACTCTTGAGAGAGAAACTCTCTCATCCTTCCCAAATCTGTTTTTCTCTACCTGTATTCTCAGTCTTATATACTTATTCTTCTGGAATCTTGTTCCATCAGTAAATCTATCTTCTTCCCACATCCAATAATGGAAACTAACATACACAATCAATTCCTTACATGAGATCCTGTTTCTGTCTGTGTATATTCTTCTCTCTCTCTCTTTTTTCTGTTTACTTCAATACTAGATTTCTCATTCCTTACTTTCATTCATATTTCAATTTTGGCAACATGGATCCCATACCTGCCTCACCACTGAAATTATTTTTGTAGTCATAAGTGAGTCGTGATTGTTAAATCCTAGGAGCATTTTGAAGCTAAAAATTCCATTATAATATTACATTTTTAATCTGTAAGGACCCTTTATAGCTCAGTAAGAAAGAGATAATAGCTGTATCTAGAGGGAAATTTATATAATCCTATAATCCAGAAGAGAAACACAGCTTATCAATAAGTATGAAAGTAACCACCATCTTTGGTAGTTGACTACTCCATTAGATATTTGAAAAGTGGATGCCGTTTCCAGTGCAAGTGAGGCTGTGATGAGTAGGTATTCTCAGAATTGTGCACAAAACTTCTGAGGATATCCATCAAGGTTTTTT
>RCUC01117836.1:0-12551 GCA_003697995.1 Taxidea taxus jeffersonii
TCCCTGTCACAGGGGGTCAGACCCCATGTGACTCCACTCTGTGAAGTCCTAGGGGAGTCAGACTCACAGAGACAGAGAGAAGATGGGTGGGAGCCAGGGGCTGGGGGACGGGGGTGCGGGGTGAGCATTTCATGGGGAGAGGAGAAAGTTCTGGGCATGGATGCTGGTGACGGCTGCACCGCATTGTGGATGAACTTAGTGCCATGAACTGCACACTTCAAAGTGGTAAAAAAGGTAAATTTCATGTTGCTTGTATTTGACGATTAAAAAAAGATTCCCATAGCAGCTTCTTTCTGTGTCTAGTTGGGCAGAGCGGGGGTCAGGGATTGGCTGGGCGTGCGTGCGGAGGGGTCTGTCGGGGAGCGGAGAGGGTGGACCTTCTACCTACATCGTTTCAAGGACTCTGTTCTTCGTGGCTGCAAAGAAAAAATAAACTGGGTCAGCAGTCATTTCAATGTGGCGACCTTTGCGTTATGCTGAATTGGGGACCTGCTATCAAATTAACATAACGATGTGTCATGTTATATCCATTTCAGTATTTGCCTAAGCTGTTGAGCGAATCCTCGACCAAGTGCAAACTGTCATCATGAACCGAAGAGCGAGCGCCGTGCGAGGGGGTGCGCGGCTGTGGTGTCTGCTGCCCGAGACTCGTGCGAGGCCCCATCCGCCCCGCGCCCCGGGACCTTCCCAGGTGGCATCTGCCTCAGGGTCCTGTGGTTCTGAGATCTTTCCCGGTGAGGAAGGGGATTAGCCGTGACCTGGATCCTGATGGATAAAGTGTGTGGTGTCTCGACAGTGGTGGGGAAATCCCCAGCCTCTGTGTGGAAGTGGTCTGTCCCAGATTCCAGTTCATTATCCGGAATCACGGACTGCAGAGGACACGAAGCCGGGGGCGCGGGCGGGGGGTGCCTCCCACCCTGCGTGGGGGGCGGGGCTGCCCCGGTCCGTGCGGCCCTGGTTCCCCTGGGAGGTTTCCGCTGCTGTCCCCTCTGTGGGTGGGCAGGGGGAGCATGGGCTCCTCTGTGCTTAGCAGCAGCTGGGCCAGATTTCATCAAGTAGCTCCTGGTTCCAGGTGCCAGGGCAGCGAGTCCTGGGCCTCCTTCCTGGAAGGAGCGGGAAGAGGGAATGGACCTTTTTGTCTCCGACATCCTTGGATAGGCAGCTGCTTGCTCCCCGTTCCCACTTCTGCTTCCTTCCCTAGTTTTCTTTTTGTCAAAACTATCTATGTACATAGTTTAATACGTCAAAAGGCCCTAAAGGGCTTGTAAGAAGGAGCAGCAGACCTCTGCCCCTCAGCTCAAGCCTGTGTCCCAGGAGCCGCCACTTGTCATTCCTGCAGCGCTGAGATTTACCTCCAGTCTTCTCCGTGTTCTCCTCTGCTCTTTCTTGCTTTGTCAGGTTTGGACGGTTGTCTTTTGACTTCCTCATATGCTAAATGATGATTCAGTTCTCTCCCCTGCCACTTGCTGCGTTTTCCTTACCCCGCGCCAGCCCCCCACCCCTGCCCTGCAAGGGCTTTGGTTATGGGAATCTGAGATTCAGCACCTCTGGGTGCTGAGGTCTGGAGGCACCAGCTCGTTCTCCCAGGTACTGCCAGTGGTCTGGGATCCAGGCAGGGAAGGGGCTTGCAATGTCACCATGAATTAGTGAGTTCCCCCAGTTTGCATCTGTGTTTCCTGCCTCTCCTCTGCTGTCTTCAAGTCTGGAGTTTTTTAAGGGTCTCTCTCTCCAGAGAAGAAATGTGTCTCCAATAGTGGCAGAGAAGCCAGGTGGTTGCCTGGCGGCTTGGGGTAGGTGTGGGGCCCTGGGAGGGCCTGACCCCTCCCTGCACAGACCTGCAACCTCTCCCTGTCTCCCACCTCATTTCCAATCTCTGCACCTAATTCTCATGGTTTGCCAGTCGGCCCGGGCTCTGCGGGCAAGTGGGCTTACTGTGCTCAGTGTTCCCTGTGGGGCACGTGGCTTTGGGCTGTTTCCTCTGCTGTAATGTGTTGACATCTCGGTCCCAGTCCTAGCTCTGCTCCTGTCGCCCTGTCCTTGCGGGTCTGCACCTGTTTTCCTTCCTCTGTGGCTGGCTGTGCCAGAGCCGGCCCCGATTCTGCAGCTCACGCTCGCACTCAGTCTTACTTGCTGTTTCGCTCTCGTGCTATTTTTCTCTGTCTCTCTTTTTCGGGGAGAAGAGCCTCACAATGTCGTTTTGAGGTTTGTAAATGCACAGTGCACTCCGGGCCCAGGAAATCCCATTGCCACGATGCACACACCCCTGGTGTGCAAGGCTGCAGCCAGAGGCGTGGGGACACCACACCCCTAACACGTGCCTCACCTGCTTCACTGTGCTGCCCTTGGTTTAGAGCCTTTCCTGGTGTCAGCACAGGGGTGTGGTGTGGCCTCTCCCTGGCAGAATTTTAGGGGTTTGGGGGGCTGCTGGGGGCCATGGTATGCCATGCCTGTCATCTGACCATGTGCCTCAATACGTTCTAGCTCTATGTGGCTATGAGCATGTCTTCCTTGGGTTGTGAGGGCACGGTGCTCTCATCAGGCCCCCGTGGTGCAAGGTGTGGTGCTGGGGCACCTGTGGAGACTGCTGGCCTGGGGGCTTCTGCCAACGTCTCTGTGCAGGATAACCCAGCAGTGAGAACTGTTAGAGAGTGAGACAGTGCTGGCATTGTGCGCGCACATGCCCACGGCACTTAGGGTCCTTATCAGTGCCCACTCCCTGCGGTCTTGTTTTGTTTCTGCTCCTGCCAGTTCATTCTTCATGTCTTCAGTCCCCTCCTGCACTTGGAAAATTAGGATTGTCTGGTGTTTCCGTAAAAGGCCCCGGCTGGTGTCTGTGGTATTTCCTACAGATCAATTCTGATCTAATAAATTGTTGCTGGCTGCAGGGAAAGGGAGCCACCCACGTGCCTAGTGGCTTTGCCAGGTGGGAAGGCATGTTCTCGGGAGAGACCATTCTTTGCAAATCATGGTCTTCTGTGTAAGGAGTAATTCCCAAATTAGCTGGGTATGCTGGGCGGGCGGTTCTCCCACTGTTCTCAGTCTGGTTAGGAGCTATTACTGTCTTTGCTGTTCTTAGAGTCCCCCTAGTCCTTTATGATGGAGCTTTAAAAAAAATGGAAAATAACCAAAAACAAAGGAAGAAAACCTTTCGTGGTTCTCCAGCCCTCCTGCATATCCCACTTGCCATGTGAACTGTTGCTTTGTGTGGTGTGTGTATATTTAGGCATCCACACACGCACACACATCCGTGGTACACACACACCTGTAGACACAGACACAGGGGCATCTGTGTACATATTTAATACACACGCAGACATACGTATGATGCACAGGCGGGTATAGGCCTGTGCATGTGTGGACACATATTTACACACGCACACCTACAGAAACACACACACTCTTGGGCACATATACACATGTATAGGACATCCATAAATGCACAACTCCCATGCACACACGTGTACACACACGCACACTCATAGCCCTTCAGTCCCTGTCTCTTTTGTAAGAGCAATATTTCTGGGAAAGTTTTCCTTCTTTTCATTCACCAATTTAATAAGATGGGATGAAATACAATTTCTCCTAAAAGAAGAGATAAATTCTTCTGTAGTAGCTGCCCTGACCTCCCCGAGTGGGGAACTCACTGTGGATTGAGCTGCTTCATCGGAGGGGCCTCTGAGGGCAGGGGGGACCCAGGCCCAGGGTGAGGGCAGCTGCGAGAGTCAGGGAGCGGTTCCTAGCTGAGCCAAACAGTGCGGCCCTCCCCAAGGTGGCTTCTGGTGGCTGTGTTGCTATTTCCATCACAGCCCCGACGAGGTCGGTAGGAATGTGGGGGTGGGTGTTGGGGGGGGGTTCATGAGGCACAGGACCAATTTGCCTCTGTGGCATGGGATCTGTGGGTCAAGGGGCAGGGGACGGCCAGGCCGCGGTGCCGGGAAAGACAGACCCCTGCCAGGGTTCAGGGGAAAGCCATGGAGAAAGGCAGTGAAATCAGGGCAAGAAGGAAACTGTGTGCGGTGACACAGGAGAGGAAAGAGACGGGGCACACGTGCATCTGTCCAGGAGCACAGCCTGGGCTGTGGAACGTGCCCTTCCCACGCACCTTCCCACACGCACACCCGTGGCTCTTCTGCCGCCACTGTTGCAGGCTCCTAGGAATTAATCCCGTCCACCAACTTTGGGGGATGCTGTCCCCGCTCCTCCCATTTGGGGCTCGAAGGGGCTCTGCTGGGGAAGACAACAGGGTTACGCACGAGCCCTTTTTTTCCCGAACTGCACAACACCACGTTGTCCCCTCATGTCATTGCTGGTCTGCTTCTGTTCACTTGTTTCTTCAGGGAAGGGCTCTGATGGCCCGCTGTGCGCCCCGTGCAGGGCTGGCGGGTGGGGATGTGCTAGTGAGTCAGGGAGCGTGAAATGAGGGCGGTTTGGAGGATGCTAGGAGCGACAAGTACAGGGGGAGGCTGCCCCTCCCGAGGGGTGGAGGGAGTGATGGGTGGGCCGCTTTCCTGAAAGGCCAGACTTTGGGCAGAGACCGACAGGTGAGGGGCTGAGTGTGTGAGTATGTGAGTGTGCGCATGTGCGTATGTGTGTGTCCGTGTGCATGTGTGCAAGTGTGCGAATATGTACGTGTGAGCATGTGCGTGTGTGCAAGCGTATGTTGGGGGCGTGGCGTGAGGCGTGTGAGGCTGGATGAAGTCCTGCCCCGGAGGCGGTGATGGTGGGGAGAGCGGGCGGAGTGGTGGTGCTGGAGGGGCAGGTGCGGCTGAGGGCCAGGAGGGCCGCACAACTGGCAAAGATTTGGGGATAATGCCATACCCATCGGGGACACCTGGGGGAGGGTTTTGAGCAGGGCAGATGAACGAGCAGGGATGATTAACAGCCCCATCCCGGTGGCCCCGGAAGTGGAGCATGAACGGCGAGGACAGGGACGGAGGTGCAGGGAAACCCGGAGCTCTCCCTCGCCTCTGCAGGTATCCACGCTACTGATAGAAAGACTGTCTCTCTGAACCTGCTGCTGTCCTCTCTGAGGACATGGTATGCTCTGGCCTTAGGAGTTGAGAGAGTCGGAAGAGCTCTTGGTCACCCTGGGTGAACTGGGGCTCAGCAGCTCCGAGCCCAAAGCTTTGATTCCCTTAGAATGTCAGTAGCCCCGCATCGGCTGCCGCCACACCCCACGGGTCCCTCTGTCCCTTGCATTCTGTGCTCCTCCTTAGCCTCCTCGCTCCTCTTCACACTGGGGTCCCGACTGAGCCTCCAGGGGTGGTGGTGGTCCCCGGGTGCCTTGCTGGGCACGATAGCCTCACACCACGTGTCCATCTACACGTCAGAAAAATATTGACAACAGTGTGATAGTGACGGATGACAGAGGGGACGCACGGGAGAAATGTTCCCTTGAAACAACTGCCAAACTTTGAGTTCTTTTTTGGCCATGGTACAGAATTCCAAGCTGAGAAGAAAATCTATCCCTTTACTTTACGAGTAAGTGGTTTTGTTCTCGCTTCCTGTAAAAACTTCCAACCTTATCTCCCGTGTCCCGTTAGCTTATGTCTGGAGTTACCCATGGTCCGCCATTTCTCCAGTGCCAGAGGGCCTGCAAGGATACGTCAGAGTTTTGCAGTTTGTTAATTTTGCATTAAATAATTAATAGTAGAGTTAATTGATGAATTATTCAATTTTCAGGTAAAATGGGATGATAAATATTCATAACTTATTTTATTAAGGGAATTTCCATTTCATATGTCATTAAATCTAGATTAACGAAGGCTGATTTCAAATGAAGATCGAAAACAATTGTGCTTTGGAATTAATTTGCTAAGTTAAGGTCATTTCTTAGTGAGTTTACCCCCTGCCAGAAAGTTAGGGCTTCATCACCTGGATAAGTGTCTGAATTCACAGAAGTAACATTGCCATTAGTTTAGGAACATTCCACAAGTCCACTGGGGATTCCCCCACAGCGCTCCCAGTTTCTGGTGGGCACGGATGGGAGCACGGGGAAGTGGGGGTGTGCAGAGGGCAGATCTGGGGTCCCTTCCAGCCAGCATCTGGCTGTTGCTTTGAGCTGTTTGTTGCTTGTTCACCAACTACAACATAATCTAATATTAACCCAAATCTAATGTGATGAGGGTGTACATCCTGGTAAAAAAGAGTGGTCTATGCAAACATCTCGAAGTCAGTTTTAAAATACCTGGCTTTTCCCCTGGAGTTCTGGGAGGTATGTGCTGTGACTCCCTGTCCAGCAATGTTCTCAGCCACGGGGTATCTACAGCTTCAGTTTTTGTGTTTTCCAGCTATCTGATTTCTTTGAGGCCTGGTTTATGTTAATTCATGAAACTGCCATAAAGCCCCGACCCACAGACCAGCACTGAACATTCCTCAGGACCTCACAGACTCTACCTTGCAAAGCTGCTCTTCCAGCTTGGGATCTCAAGCCTCATAACAGCCCTACAAAGTGGGGAATGCCTGTAGCGTACTGAGGCAGGGGGGTGCGGTGGGGGGAGACAGAAAGACAGAGGCAAAGGGAAGGGGGGAAGCGAGGGGAGAGAGAGAACAGGAGTCCTTCCCTCTCCTGCCTAGCCACTTCCCTCTGCTCAAGGCCAAGGCAACCGAGTCTTACTGATGGTGTTACCCGCCCAAGGTCGCTCAGCTTAATTAGACACGGTTGTTGAGACCATAGCCCAGGTCCTTCTGACTCATTTTGGAGTGCTTTTTTCAACTTCAGCATCTTAGGGATTTAAAATAACTTTTTAACCACCCCGAGTAGTGGGGCACTTGGGAGTAGTTATAACCCGATGGAGCAGTCCTCTGCATCACCAAGTGTTCATTATAATTTTCCAGCAAAACTTGTTTGCTCTGGAGAAGTTGATTCTACAGTAAGCCTTCATTTCAGAGGAGAGCATTTGATGTTATATCTCATGAGCCTGCTTTCCTAAAATTATCCCTAATTGGCTTGGAAAGTAGCTTCCAACAGGCAGATGGCTTAATATCTCGACTTCCCGGTTGTGACTCAGGGAGGCTCCAGGGTTCTCTCTGGTTTGGGCTGGTGGTCTTGTTAACTTGGAGGGCAAGATCCTATTGCCGACGTGCAGCTGAAGAGCTGCCTCCGGGAGCTGGTGTGGAGACCACCAGGGGCAGCCTGTCTCATCAGGGATGCTGGATGGCAGATGGGGCGAGGACAGGGGTTGTTGAAAGGCAATTCTATAATCTCTAGCATTTGTCAACAAGCCTTTATTGAGTGCCTGCTGTGTGCATAGGTTTGTACCAGGCACTGTGTGGTTACAAAGGCAGTAGAAAACATGGCCCCTAATCCAATTGGAGAGACAGGTCATGCATATCCGAGATAACTGGAGAGTAATTCCCAGACAGCACACACAGGAGAGCCTGGTGTACGTGTCTGTGCACACACGCATGCGCTCGCACATACACGGAGCTGTAGGAGGAATGCAAAATGGGGCCAAGATCAATTGGATTCAATTGATTTCATTGGGAAAAACAGCACAGCAACATTTGTAGGGGTGAATTTCAATCAGAAAACCCTGAACTTTGGTTGGGGGGGAGGGGATGGTGCGCCCTGATGAGGGACAGAAGGGCGACACTTGGTCTTTTCTCGTCCTGAAACCACGGATACAGCAAATTAATTGGTGGCTTCAGCATAAGTGATTAGAAGGCTCTAGAGGCCATGGGATGCACTAGGATGGAATGAAAGCCCAGAAAGAATAGCTTCGCGGAGGAGAGGGCTGCCGCCGGGATGTCTTCATTTGTGTTTAGTCTGTGGGAGCCTGGCAGAGGCTGAATAAGGAGGCAGAGCTGTTCTCCATGCTGAAGAGCTGTCCTGGCGGACACAACCACGGCCCCCTTTTATCGAGTGTCTAGGGAGGTGCAGGGAGGTTAGAAGGACTTCCCAAGCTGGGATTCACAGTGGCTGTCTGATTCGAAAGCCTCTGTTGTTCCTCTGCCCTTGCGTACCTCACAGGACTGTGAGTGGGGCCATTTGCAAGGTCGCCCCATTCAGCCACTGGGATCATGCCCACCTCTTCCCGGACTGGAGAGCAGTGCTTGTCCACGGGGAAGAGTTTGGGCATCCCCAGGAGACTTCTGACAATACCTGGAGACATAAATATGTTACATATTGGTGATCATGGTGGGAGTAGACAGGCCACTGGCATCTACTGGTAGAGGTCACTGGCGCTGGTAAGCATCCTACAGTGTCCTGCAGTGTATAGGACAGCTCCCCCCTAAGGAATTATCTAACCCTACATGTCGGTAGCGCTGAGGTGGACAAACCCTGCTGTCGATGAAGAGGATTCCATGCTGAAGTGCCTGGTGGTCATGAGTCAGACTAGATTTGAAACCCAGTTTGGCCACTTATTAGTAGGAAGTTAACTATCCCCCTGTGCCTCAGTTTCCTCATCTGTATAATGGGAACTACAATAGTGACTGTTGTGAGGAGTAAAGGAGGAATGCTCAGCCTTCCTGGGACATGGTGTTGGTGTATTCACTATGATGATCTTGCCAGGAATTACCCAGAAGGGCAGTCCCATATGGCCCTGGGCTCTGTACACACACAGACCAATCGTTCTTTGCTTCTTGTTTTTGTGGTTGCATGGAACGATGGTCTGAAGACCCATGTCATTGTCAACTACCAGCAGTGCTCTTTGGGAAAAACCAGTTTCTGAGAGGAGAGAGTGTTAGTGGAGTTCATGTCACAGCAGTCAGCAGAGAAGGGCATTTTAGATGGGAGGTGGTTACACAGGAGGCCAAATCAGAGCTTAAACTTATTGATTATCCACGTAAAAGATACTTATTGATTACTAAGTTAGTTATCTATTGCTGTGTAACAACTCACCTCAGAACTTGGTGACTTAAAATAACAAATGCCATTTCTGTGGGTCAGGAAGGCAGGACGGCTAAGCTGGACACCTCTGCCCCTGGGTCTCTTGTGGTGACTGCCAGGGTGTCAGCTGGGGCTGCAGACTCATCTGAAGATTTGAGTGGGGCAGGAGCCACTTCCAAGCTCACGTGTGTGGTAGTTGGGGGATTCAGTCTTTCTTCGGCTTTGGGCCAGGGGCTCAGTTTTTCACCAGCCATTAGCTAAGGTCACCTTGGTTCCTTGTACATTGGCCTCTCCAAAATGCAGCTTGCTTCATCCATCAGAGTAGGTTAGCAAGACAGTATGGGAGGGTGAGCAGGACCAAAGCCGGAGTCTTTTTGGAATCTGATCTCATAAATGACATCCTGTCACTTTTGTTGGACTCTGTTTCTTAGAAGAGAGCCAGTAGGTCCACTTCACAGTGGGGGAGGGCATCACCCAAGGGCAAGAATTCCAGGAGGCAAGGATCACCAGGGATGAACTGAGATGCCGCCCACCACAATCATGTTTCACATGGAGACACATAAGAAAGGCATAGTGTGACTGGGGAGCTAATCATGGTGTGGACACTCACTTATGTGTGACCTTGGACAGAGTGCTTTTGCCTCTCTGGGACTCAGTTTCCTTCTCCTTAAGATGCCTGAATTCGGTTCAGAGATGGCATATATGTGTGACCCATCAAGGCCCAGGGAAGGCATCACTAATCATGACCCCCTTTTCTTGAGAGCTGGATTCAGCCTCAGAAGCCTTCTTAACACAGCTCTGTTTCAGAGGGCCACTACTAGTTGCGTTGACATCCATTTGCCATTGCTGAGTCACCAATAAGAGGACATTCTGTGGGATGGCATGGCATGCCACTGACTGAGATATTGCAGGATTTTAAATAGTGCAGGTGGACTGTCCTCCTGTTGGCCTGAGTGAGAAAGCTGACTGCTTAGTATTTGGGGACATCGGGTGGCCCGAATGCTGCCCAGTCCTCCCCTCTCATGCAATACCTGGACTCTAGGTGAGGGGATGCAGGGGGCACACAGGCTGGGGAGGCCTTGCGGTCTGAAACCCAGTGTGAGGTTGGCCTGACCCGGCCTTTTCATTGGTGTGGTGGGCTTCTCTCTGGTTCCTCGTGGGGGCAGATCTGGCCTTGGTGACTCTCCGGCCTGTGGCAGCCTGGAAAGGGAGCACAGGTCATTCTGGAAATGAGCTTGAGGTGGCCTGAGGGGTTTCTGCATTCAATTTATCTGACTTTCAAGGGATTCCTTCTGTTCCTTCCTGGAACATGCTCCTGGGCTTTAGGTGTTGGCTTGATTTGCTTCTGAGCTCTTGCTATACCCCTTCGTCGCTTCCGGTAGCTGCTGGAGCATTCGGTTAACGAGGAGTAGAGCACATTTTCTGGGCCATGCAACCCTTCATCCCAGCCCATTAGAATTTCTCCTGCCCCCTCCTTATTTTAAAGTTTCTTTTCCTGAAGGGCTGGAATGTTCAGAGGCAGTTTAATAGACATCGATTTGCAATGATTTTTAGGCACTGTGCTTCAGGAGAGCCGAGAAGCCAATAATTAATCCTTTCAACAGCTCATCCCTTTTGTTTTATGATGACCTAATAGCTGCATTGCTTGAGCAGGCCGGGCCGGCCTGACCCAGTTCGGCTCCTTGCCTCCTGCTTCATTCAAATAAGCCCGCTATGAATTATTTAGCCCCACTGCAGGGGCACGTGGGGCCTCTTGTTGTAATATTTAATCAGCAACCTGGAGGCCAGCGGCGTTTTTTACCGACAGCGGCTGCTCATTTGGGGCCCATGGACGGTGTTCTTAGAAGGGTGGGGTTCCTGCCTCTTCAAGGAGGCCGGTTTGTCCTCTGATCCCAGAGGGACAGTGCTGATCCTCAGGTCTCTCTGTGCTACCTTTGGGGTGGTCGTCCTCCTGCACCAGCAGGAAGTGAGTGACTCTGGGCCCCTCCCATTAGGGACTCTTGGGTGACTGCTGTGCCCACGCCTCCAGAACCAATCACCACGAACTTGTGGCCTGAAACGGCACATTCATCATCTTCCGGTTCTGTCGGTCGGATGTGCAAACACGGTCTAATGGGCTAAAAGCGAGGTGTCTGTGGGCTGCCCTCCTTCTGGGGGCCTGAGGTGGGGGGGGGTCTGTTTCCCTGGCTCGCCCCCCCATGTCTCTGCTCGCTGCCCCTTCCTCTGCCTCAAGGGCCGTCCTCGTGGCAGTGCACTGACTCTGTCTCTGAGGGACCTCTTTGCCCCCCTCTTCCACTTTGAAGGATCCTTGTGATGACGTAGGGTCCACCCGGATAATCCGGTCTGTTGTCCCTGTGTCAAGGTCAGTGAACCAGCAACTTGAGTTCTGTCTGCAACCTCCGGTCCCCCTTGCCCTGTGGCCTTGTGCCGTCACAGGTTCCAGGGGTGAGGATGTGGGCATCTTTGAGGAGCTCTGTTCTGCCTCTACTTCCACATTGCCCTGGCTCCACTCTTCCTGGCTTTCTGGAAATTTCTATCAAGAAGATAGAAATCAAGCCATAGATAGATGGCCATAGATAGATAGATATCAAGGTCCCCTGAGGAGGCAGCTAGTGCAATTTTAAGAGGGGGGGCTTTGGAGACAGACAGAGCTGGATCCTTTTTCATGTCGCCATCGGTGAGCTGGAGCGCAGTGTTGGTGTGTGACAGCTGATGACCGGAGGGCAAGATGCTTCATCTCTCTGAGCTCAGTCATCTGTCCTGCGAAATGGGCTTATTGATGTGGACCCATCTCCGGGGTCATTGTGCAGGGCGGACGGGATCATGTGCAGAAAGGCCGTCGGAGACGGGGGCCGTTACCAGGACGGTCGCAGCGGTCTGTTTCAGCCTCCCTCTGTGTGCGGCGTCTCTCTGTTGGGAGGTTGGCATCTCCGTCCGCGCACAACCCAGGCTCTGCGTGAGGGTGTCCGTGGACTGGGGGCTGGTGCGTTCGCTGCAGGCCTGCCCCCCAGAGCTGCGGGTTGCCGCCTCCCTGCGTCCGTCTTGCCGCCTCCCTGCGTCCATCTTGCCGCCTCCCTGCGTCCGTCTTGCACTTCTGGCTGCGGCCAGACCTTCTCTTACCTGGAGAATATGCGGCCTGTGTCCCTCAGAGCACAGGTGGACTCGCCTTTTTTTGTCTCTCTCGAGATACCTGTCGATAGGCTTCGCAGTTTAGCTCTCTCCCACCCCGCAGAGGGTTTGGCTGTGCCCTCTCCTGCGTCCCTCAGATAACCAGCCGAGGTAGACATTACTGTCCCTCTTCAGACGGGGCTGTGGGGTGGGTCAGTGGCAGAGCTGAGCACTAAGCCGAATCTTCTGGTCCAGACTGAGTCTTCTTTCCTCCAGTTCTAGCTCCTTCTCTCCTCAGACGCCCAGCAGACGTTGGCTGCTCTTGATAAGGTTTGGGGCCCCCAGCGTCTGTCTCTCTTTGTGGCGGTTACGTTCTGGGGGCCAACAGTTTCCTGTCCGCTCTTGCCCTTGAATGATGAAGGGCAGGGCTGCGGTCCCACAGAGCTGAGCTGTCCCCCGGCGGCCTGTCCTCCGGGGAGAGCCGGTGCTCTGGTTCCAGGCTGCTGCTCTCACGGAAAGTGGGGATGTGCTACTTAACCCCATGGGGCCCCGCTTACTCCTTTCACTTTCTAGGACTCCCCTCCTTGCACAGGGTTGGGGGGTAGGAGTT
>RCUC01117837.1:0-10788 GCA_003697995.1 Taxidea taxus jeffersonii
AGTCAACAGGCATCTAAGGCTATATCACAATGCCAAAATTATTCACCCTACTTCATCTCACTGTGTGGGCATTGTACCGTCTCACATCATCACAAAAGGGTGAGTACAGTACTGTAAGATATTTTGAAAGAGAATGATATCACATTCTCATAAATTTTATTACAGTGTATTGTTTTAATTGTTCTCTTTTATTATTAGTTGTTAATCTCTTATAGTGCCTAATTTATAAATTAAACTTAACCTAGGTGTGTATATATAGGAAAAAAGGCATAGTATATTTAGGGTTCAGTAATATCTTTAGTATCAGGCATCCTCTAGGGGGTCTTCAAATTTATCTCTCACAGATAAAGGGGGACTACTTACTTCTCTTTCCTCTCTTTTAGGATTCTTAGAATGAAACTTGAATGCCTCCTAGCTGTCTTAAAAATCTTCCAAGGTTCTGAAGATCATTTAAAAGAAAAAATGGGTACAGACAAACCCTTGAACACACTTTTATTAGTATGTTAAAGTTCCTGCCCTCTAACTGGGGCCAGCAAGATCCAGACACAGAAGAATTGAATTCAATTAATTAAAGATTCTATTTCTTTTTCTTAAACCTATCTGTTAAACACTATGGTGAAAACATGGGGAAGATCATCCCATTTCTGAGTCGCGTCTTGGATGATGTTGCTTTTGAAGAAAAGAAAATTTAATGTTGAGTGATTTTATTCTTTGTTATGCAAAAATTCTGCTAAAGTGTGAATAAATGAAATATGAAAAATGTGATATTGAAACATCCTTAGAAAGTTAGGTAAAGTAATATATTCAGAGCTCTGTAAGAGTTTTGTATGCATTATGTATAAAATTGTTTGCAAATTTTAGAGACTAGAAGACTTCAGAGTTTAAAAAGTGGTTTTCATATATTTTTTCCAGGTAAGTTGCAAGTACTTCTTAGTTTTTATACACTTAATTTTCATGCATATATTTATTCATTTATCTTGAGAACAATGAGATAAACTATCATGCAGTAACTTTAAAGTTTATTTGGTGAGTTATGAAGACCATCTTCTGTATATAAAGGGCAACTTAGGTGGTGCTTCTATAACATAGTAGTATATTTAAATAAGTACTTGAAAATTAAATGTACAAAAACTAAGAATTACTGTAAGTCACTTTTGCTAAAGTCTTTACTGAATAATATAGCATTTAGTCAGTTTTATGGCTTCTTTTTCATATATTGTACTTGCATTTGTATTATATGTACCTTTTCTGATTATTTTCATATGTTTCTACTGATCTAGGCTTTCAGTTGGTGTTGTTTCTCTTTATCCTGAAGAACTTCTTTTTAAGTTTTTTTGTGTGTGTGAATTTTAATGCAGCAGATTCTCTAAGCTTTATATGAAATGTGTTTATGCCTTTCATTTTTGAAAAACATTTTTACTGTACCTAAAGTTCTATTTTGACAGTTTTTTTTTTCATCATTTTAAAGACTTTTCTCACTGTCTTCTGACTTCCACAGTTTCTGAAGAGAATTTCTCATTTTCATGTTCCATTGCTTGGAAGTCTTTTTTTCACTAGTTGCTTTTAAATGTTATTTTTATGGGGTTTTTTTGTTTTTGTTTTTGTTTTTAGCAGTTTGCCTGCAGAATGCTGAGGCATAGCTTTTTCTGTTATAATAATGCACTCATTGTCCTGGGAGTTTTTGGAGCAGCTGCCTGGATCTGAAGATTTCTTGCTTCATTACATTTGAAAATTGTTATCCATCATTTCTTCAACTATTTCTCTATCTCAAGTTCTCTGTTCTCTCCTTATGGCATTCCATTTATACATATGCTTGACTGATTTGTAGTTTCTAAGTGGTCATTGAGACTTTGTCCATTATCTTCTACATTTTTTCTCTGTGTACTTCAGATTGGCTGGTTTTTATTGATTCATCTTCAAGTTCACTGATACTTTCTTTCATTGTGTCCAATTTGCTTTTAATCATATTCAAAGATTTTTCAAAAAAAAAACTACGGATATTGTATTCATCATTTCTAAGTATCCCATTTGTTTCTTTTGTACAGTTTTTAAGTCTTTCCTTAAAGACTTCACTCATTTCTTCACTCACCCTATCTTTTCCTGTAGATTCTTTAATATTTTTACCAAGTTTATTTCCAAGTTCTTATCTAATAACTCCAACATATGGATTGTCTGTTGTTCTGTTTTAATTTACTGAATGCTTTCATGTCAAGGGTCATATTGTCCTGATTATTCACAAGTTTTGCAATTCCTATGTTGATATTGTGTGCAAAAGACAAAAGACAATGCACTTCTGTCTCTTAGGAAGTTTGACTAAGACCAGTCAGTTTGTTATTTAAAGCAGAAGTTGAACTGTTTATCAAAGTGCTGTGACTTTAATCTACAAGAGCTTGGAGTTAGATCTCCAAACATTGAGGAAGTTTTCTCTTTTCAGCCGAGACCTCAACTCCTTAGGTCAGCAAAAGGCCAACATTTTTACATTATTAGGTTTCTTTACTTACAATTTCAGTTAGATTCATTTCGACTTTGTCTTTAATTGTTTTGAAGGTTTGCTTTCTTCCATTGTGTACAATCTGGTTTTAATCACATTCAAGGAATGATTTGAAAGATTGTTCAGGACTGTGAATAAATACTGCAAGATGGCAAGCTTCAGTATTATTATAGTTCCTTGAGATTAAGGAACTATAATAATGCTAGAGCTCCAGGATGTAGGACCTTGGTGAGCCTTTGGAAATGACAAGATAACAGCACTATGAAAGTACAAGATGTGAAAACCCTTCACTATTACTGAAAGAGTATGAAATCCCCAGATAAATAAGAGCAACCAAAATTTTTCTTTAAATTCCTTGAAAAGCAATGGACCCAAATATTTTAAAAATATAAAAATAAATTCAAAAAGGATGATCTGAAGAAACAGGGGATGCTTTCACACCTGGAGTTAAGCTGGAGGCAAGAGGTTGGGCAAAGAAGCTAACCTGCCACAGGACAGTCTTGTAGATGAAGGGATATCTGGCAAGCTTTTGATTAACCTACCCTCTTGTAGGTCAGAATTTACATGGAATAGTTACCAGAGCAAAGATAATCCTCTCTGCTAAGTTATTCTCTTACATAAGGAATTTGCTAAGTAAGCAGAAGCTAAAGGTGACACTGGAAAGCAGAAAACATCTTGCAATCTTTCAGTCTTGCGGTTGCAAAACCCTGCAGTCTTGAAGATTTGCAATCTCAGAGACTTGTAGATTCCTTCAGGCTCCCGTCTCAGTTTCCTAATCTCATAGACTTGCAGTCTTGAGATCTGACAGTCTCAAGTTTTAGAAATATTAAGGTGTAAAGTGGTCAAAGTCTTACAATTTTGAGATCTTGCAGTCTTGTAGTGTTTTACCATAGATCCTACTGAGGGGGAGAGTCCTGAGCTCATCCTTTATTTCATTACATAGAGAATTTAACTTCCCAAATTTCTGATATGATAATTTACTAAGCTATGCCTTGTGACCTAGCATCTAATTACTGAAAAATTGTATCTAGTTACACACATACTCACAAACATGATATGTTTGTTTCTTAGGCTTAAAGCTTAATATATATAACTCTTAATTCAGTATTAACAATTGTATGTCTCTATATGCTCATCCACATATCCTCTGGTGTATGTCATTCTACACATTCTCCCTTATGATATAATCCTGTTTCTGATTGCCAGACACATATCTTTGAACTAAATCCCTTTCTTAAGCCTCATATTTACTTGTTTACTTGATTTGTCTTCTTGAGTGTCACACCTACTTCAAATATTAAAAAGGCAAAACTGAATTCTTCATCTAATCTCTCCCCACTCCACCTCACACTGACCCTTTTCTTTCTCTCATCACAGAGAATGACATCATCCTGGACATTATCATCATTGACTCTTTTTTCCTCTCTTATCCTTGCATCCAAATAATTTCAGAGAACTATGATTTCTACCCTGTAAACATGATGCCATTAACTTCTCTTTAATCCTTCTACCACTAATAAGTCTCAGTGGAGCATTGAGGGACCCTTGAGGGAGGCTAATTATTTTTTGAGCCTCCAGACAGGAATTACTTATATATCTGTTCAATAATATTCTGGAAACGGGGAGAGTAGAGAAATAGGACTACTGGAGCTAAGGCTCTGCCTTTCTTTTATTTTCCTGTACTATCATCTCTGACTCCAAAACCATATACTGGTCAGCAAAACAAAACCTTAGCAGATAACAAGACCTACCATCTTCAAGTGCCATGTTGCCTTTCATCTGTGGTCACCTGAGTTTACTTTCTGAGGATCCTTATCATCATCCAAACCTGCTTATTACTATTTTTCCCCAAAACATATGGCATTCTCCCAGGGAAGAGTTCTGATAATTATAAGTTTCTATACTTTCTTACATTTCCAGTAATATTTTGTTACCTAGAATATTTTATTTAGCCTTTTAGGTTGTCCCCTCCCCCCTAATAAAGCTTTCTTGCTGGCCCAGCCATTTATTCCTGTCTGCCCTCAATCCCAGCAGCATGAGCATTTCACATGGAGTTTTGCAAAAGCTCCCTAGCTGGTCTGTCTTCCAGTATGGCACCATGCTCCTTTCTACCACCTACCACACCTACATCAAACACAATCTAGTTTTCCTACTTCATCCAGAATAACTGAAAAATACAAATCTAATCACATTACTCTCATGCATGAATTTTTATAATGAGTTTCCTTTTCTCTTACACAAAATTCCAAGACCTACCAGGACCTGAATTTCCAACTTTATTTCTTGACATTTTCCATTGCACTATTCTTCAGGAGAAATGAACTTTTTTTTTTTTTTTTAAGTTACTCATATAGCCAGTGACTTTTTCACATGTGGTCCATTTTTCCTGGAATATTCATAAAGAGCCAGTAATTCTTTACTCATCATTCAGATACAAAATTAGACTTCCTCTCTTTTGGGAAGTTTCTCCTAACTCCTAAAAATATCTTCCACAGCACCCAATCCTCTCACTGTTTTATACCTAACACACCATATTTTAATCACTTAACTGTCTCTTATTTCCTGTTCTAGATCATAAGTTCTGTGACCAAGAGCCTAACAGCTACTTAATAAATATATTTTTTAAAAGGTAATTGAACATGTGTATAGAAAACTCTATATGCCATAGTATGATTTATTGATCAATTATTTAAAAACACTAAATAAGCACTTATTGAACAAAAACTAAATGCTAGGAATGTTGAGATAAAACAAATAGAATTCTTTGAGCCATCGCTCCTGTCAGAGATAATTTCAAGAAAAATATGAGGTAAATCTGATTCTTAAATAATAGAAATATAGGTTTTCTATGCATGAGGAACAGAATATAAAAATGGGGAAGAATGAGACGAAGAGAAGAAAGTCTTCATAATGGGAGATAACTGGACAATTATTTGACATTTCAAGAACTAGATTGATGTCAACAGCTTTCAAACATTCTTCTGTATTAGTGAACATCTCTCCAATGGGGTGAATAGAATTTCTATTTGCTTGACTCACTGGCACTCTTCTAACAGATAAAAGCTAACTAAATAAGTTTTTTTTTAAAATGCCTCATTTAAAGTTAACTTACAGTTTTGTACCATTTTTCTATATCACACAAATATGCCTCTTTCCTGCATCAACTAATCAACATTTTCCCCTCAGACAGTATTTGTCTCATTCACCTTCCCCACCCCATGTCCCCAGCAGGATGTTTGCTAATGCACAGCGCCATCTTCTGGCAATAATTTGGAACCAACATCAAGATTTGAGACTTCCTGTGGAAAGACTTGTTTAGTCTATGGGTAGATTTTTGCTGATATAATGACATTAGGAAACTCAATCAAAAACCACTGTGGAAAAGCCATCCCCTTTATTAGCCAGGTACCTGCGTGACTTGGATTATAGAGAACGTGATATCTTTGCTTTTGTGGGTGCCATTACAAATACATAATGAATCACAGTATGTAGATTTGCAGTATAAGGTCAATAAATACTGGGTGTTGATGGTACTCTGACATCGGGAATAACATAGAATATCTCTGTATTTGAGATTGTAGAGAAGCATTCATCTGGAGTCAATAAAAACCTGGATTTTAGCTGTGTACCTGAGCAAGTGCCGCCTTCTTTGTGAGTTTCTGGTTCCTTATTAAAATCCGTCCCACCTGTCTTGGAATGCTATCCTGGGAATAAAGTGTGATTGAAATTGATGTGAAAATGTTAGTAAAAGGCTAAACACATAAAGTGGTTTAGTCGTCATGGTCATAGCTATTGAAATTAGATTATAGTTTTCAAGACACAATTCAGTCTGAGCTTTGATACTATTTCAGGTAGGGAATTACAGCTATGATGCCTTATAGAGTAGAGAAAAGCATAAATATTATTCATAAGTTTCCTTGTCATGTGGGGTAAAACAGATGACCCACCCCTCCAAGGACAATTTTCTCATTCCCTTGGCTGCTGTATTCAACGAGGGCAGGTGACATCTCAGATAAAGAGCCTATCCTCCCCTGGAAAGATGCAGTTTCACCATAGAGTGATCAAAAATTCTATGTGAGGGTCCACACACAGTCAGTATAGCTTTATCCCCTGCACACAGATAGGGCCCACAGCACAGTCCAGGGGAAGCTACTCATTCCATTCCCTAGGCCACAATTGCACACTCTGCATTTTTTTGTTTGTTTGTTTGTTTCTTGTTTTGTTTTGGTACACTGCTTTTAAAAAGTACCTGTTAATACACTTTTTGTCCTTTTGAAAAATGAAGGTTTTGAGAGGATTTGTGCTTAGGACCCTACAGAATAGTGAGTCTAGGTGTTTTCTTTCAGATTAGAAAACTGATAACCACAGTAGGAACAACAGAGATTTCCTTCTGACATCACAAAGATACCGGATATATTAAATTACCAAAAGGTATTTTCTTTGATTTGGTTTTACAGCACAGGTGTTGTCCTGGCTTTGTAAATCTTTTTGTATATGCTCCAAAAATGATTCTCATTATTGAATATTAACATCATAAAAAGATACCATCTGATGGCCAAATACCTACCCTTGGCTTACGAACATAGAGGGCAAACATGGATCAGAAGTTGAGTCAGTGCTGAACTATCAAGTGAGTACTTGGATATCCACAGGAGAAAGGCAGCAGAGGGATAAGCCAAGCTCCATAAAATAAAGAAACACCCGTAAGTTTGAAAACACGGTCCAGAGACCATCAAATGTGGGCCACCCACATAGGTGTTTGGTGTCATGAAAGTCAGGGAAGAGATAATCCAGTTAATGACTAAGTGTGTTGGCAGGCCAGGGGTCTGGGCTCAGGAATGCAATGGAATTCTTAGCAGTTAGGCAGCAAAACCAGGATGATGATGTCAGAAGTCAAAACTAGCAATGCTTTTCAGTGAAAGGCTGGACATCTAGGCTGTTTATCAGAGGTGGAGTCATCTCCTTTTAATCTCTGCAAACTACCCCACACAATCTGCGAAATAACTAAATTTGATTCCAAACCAGGAACAACTCTTATAGTCTCTGACTCCAGACAATGATGACCACAGTGGGGGCTGACCTTGATTTTATACTTGAATTGCTTGGGGGCAGAGTTGTAATTCTGTTAAATTTTGAAGTCTACTCAAGATCCAGAAGGAAGCTGGGGTCCTCAGGGATCAGGTGCAGGGAAGACCTTTGTAAGGTTGACAGCAGCCTTCCTTGCTCTGGGCTCAACTATGAGAACATGAGCAAAACCCTCATCGAACTGCTGGAGGAAACAGAATGTGGTACTCTGGAGAATGATCTCATGTGTCTCTGTACCGCTTCTTTCTTTTTTCTTTTTTTTTTTTAATTTCTCAGTGCGTATGTCCAGATCTGTTTCTGATCCCAAAGGCTGTAAAAGCCAAGCATCGGACCAAGAGACAAGATGGCAACCTACATGTGCATTCAAGTTTGAGCATCCTGATAGCCACGGATGCAAATTCTGGAAGAGAAACTTCATTTTTCAGGTGTTCTTAAATCTTCTGCAACTTCAAAAAGGTATTCAACAGGAAGGCATATGTATTGCTAGAGACAGAAGAGCCCACTGCAAAGCATGAGCTTGAGCAGAATGAAACACAGGGAGTATTGGGCCTTCTTGTCCTAGACAAAACAAAGACAATTACTTCTAAAGGGCTGTATGAGTGACACTCAGTCTGCATGGTTAGTTATTAACATTGGCAGCATGCTCAGGGCCCCACAGAGCATAGTGGATTTCTACTGTTGTTTAAATTACAACCCTGGGCCCTGTGTCAGAAAGCAAGCCAAGGAGGAGGGGGGTATATAATAAGTAAAAGGAGGCTTGAAGCACAGAACAAAATTCTTCTATTTCAGCTATTCATTTTGGAGTCTTTAATGTTTAATATTTAATAGGTATGGATATAATTGATCATTTTAAGTCTTTGTTTATTTGCACAGATTTTAAAAGTGAGCAACTCAGCTGCCTGTCTGTTGACCTTGTGGAGTAAATATTCCTGGTCAGTGACCTGAGAGCAGTCTGACTCACTCATAGTAAAAACCTTCCTCTTCAGATTGTTAAGTGGCTTCTTAGGAAAACATTAAAACTTGAGCCTGATCTGGAATCACTCACTGTTACTAGGATAACATTGGTTTTGAAGTCAGACAAGCAACCCAAGAAGAATTCTAGAAGGAGAAATGGTGCCGTTTTAGAGTAACCTCTGGGCACTGCTAATTTTGGATTGTATTTTATTCAACAGACATTTATAAGAACCTATTCTCAAGATGGGCTATCGGAATTAAATGACAAAACTGAAGGGAAAAGTTCCTAGCAGAGCACTCAGAACACACTGGCTAGTATATGTGTTAAAATACATATCTTTAAAGTAACAATATTTAAGTAGAAATTTTAGAAAATTCAGATAGCATTACAGATAATAAACTCACTAGCTCTCATGTCACAAAGATAATCCCTCTTAACATTCTAATGTTTCCTAGGGTAATTATTATTATAATGAAATATATATACATATATATATAAAATTATATTTTCTGACTGCTCCTTGGATACCATGATGGCCATCTCTGAGAGACTTGGTGAAAAGACTACTGAATCAAAGTTGGGAGAGTAAAATTTTAGTCTAATCCTGCAGTGAACTAGCTTCTGACCTTGAGGGCTTCTCTGAAGACCCCATGGTCTTCATTTTCACCTCTATAAATCTGCAGGTAGAGCTAAACAATCAGAAATGGCCCTTTCCACTAAAAATGAACATAAGAAACAAAGTTCTTATTGTCCTCTTCTCTGTTTCAATATTTTCACCCTAACATGCACAAACATAGAAAAGATTAAATCAGCTAAGGTTGGGACTATGATTTCAAAAAACTACAAGGAAAATTAATCTCATATATTCACATTTTTGATTAATGATCATGCACATATAGTTATAAATGTGTTGTAAACATATGTACACACACACACACACACACACACACACACTCATTCTTGATACTACTAGTCACCAGTAGGTCAAAAAGATACTCAAATATAAGATCTGACAGAGTTTCAGTAATTAGTGAAGCTAAATCAACTTGGTCTCTTAACTTGTCAGTGAAAAATTGATGAGTTGTGCCTGCTCAAGCTCTAGGCTAAGGTCTAAGCACCCTCGAGGAGACAAGAAAAAAGAATAAGTGATTTACAGATAAGACCAGTAGCCTTGGCACCAGGAGCTTTTGTTTTCTTAGCTCTAGGCCCTGGGAGAGGAGTGTGCCTCAGCAGGCACAAAGTGTTCCCCGAACAATGTTAGACACACGCCAAATTGAAGCCCAGCCAGGTTCCAGCTACCACACTGAATCCCTGCTTGCCGCCCATGGGCACACACAAAAGACAGGTCCAGGTTACCACAGCCTCTCAGGTAAGGACCAAAGCTGCTATTTGTCATCATTAAGAGAATGGGCCATTCTTCTTCTTCCTGTCCTTGAATCAATGGCAGTGAAACTTGCCTGGACAAAAGTGGGACAAAGAACAGCTCAAAATTATGGACTTAGGTAAAGGTGAACTCCCTTCTCTCAACTGCTTCTACATTAGGAAACATCATCAGATTCTACTGCTTATTCTTTATGTCATCTCGAGTTATTTATTTTTCTAAATGGCTATATAAATATTAATGTCTGAAAATGAAAGTCATGCTTATCTTTGTAGATAGTTTGGAAAATCTGAAGTGTCTAAGAAAGAAATTAAGAAGCTTTTATAACACATAACCCAGCTCTGACCACGATGATCATTTTAGTGTATATTATTCTCATCATTTTCATGTGTGTGATGTATATATATGTACGTATAGAATCACCATATATGGAAACAGAATCACTGTTTCCATAATTTGTCACACATTTCACATTATATTTTGTAATTTTTTTTTCATTCAACAGTGTATCTGTAGCCACTGAGAAATTATAAAATTACAAAAATAATATATTTCAGTGTTGGTATAAGTATTAAATAAATAAATGTAAGTCTTGGGGCGCCTGAGTGGCTCAGCGGGTTAAGCCTCTGCCTTCGGCTCAGGTCATGATCTCAGGGTCCTGGGATCGAGCCCCACATCGGGCTCTCTGCTCAGCGGGGAGCCTGCTTACCTTCCTCTCTCTCTCTGCCTGCCTCTCTGTCTACTTGTGATCTCTGTCTGTCAAATAAATAAAATCTTAAAAAAAAAAAAGGAAATTCTATCTAATGTCAGGATCAAATCTTATCCTTATATAAACCCAGTGATCCTAGTTCAGAGTGTTTAACAATACCAAAAAAA
>ML099077.1:9090-20196 GCA_003697995.1 Taxidea taxus jeffersonii
CCCACTTTTAAGTTAGGACCCAGATGAAATGCCCGTTTTGACTTCAGCGCCCAGGAGAGTAGTATGGATACACGGGCCACGGGGTGCAGCTGCTCGGGGTTTGAAGGCTGGGTCATAGAGGTTGAGCCCATGCAAGATCTGATTTGTGTGGGCTTGATTATTTCCTGGCTTTAGCTAGGCCACCAAGCTCAAGTTTGGCCATTAGGATTTCAAATCAAGAACACAATGGGTCTCAACCCTTTGCCTGCTTTGATGAGGACCCTGAGAAACATTCCTAAAGCCCATACTCTCATGGGCATTGCAGGGTTCTGGGTCACCCAGGTACACTCCTCTGTCCCCTGGGAGAAACTCCATTAGAGTGTAGGAGGGTAAGAGGGGCATGTGCAGGAGGCTGGATGTCTTCATGTAAGCAGTCAACCATCCACACCCACGGCTCCTGATGTCACCCTATCCCTTGAGAGCTACGTTGTTCAAACCCCCATTCTTCTGTCCAGTGTCATTGTCAAGTTTTTGCGGATTGCTAGGGAGCACACTCTCTCCTCTGAACTCTGCCCTTGAACCCCGCCCCCTGCCAGATTAGGTCAGCTGTGAGACCATTTTAGGAGCCTGAATGGGCTGCTCTTGATGTGTAGCTCGGCCTTGTCTTCACTTGGACAAACATCCGCTGGTGGAAGGCATCCCTTTATGCAACCAGCTTTACCGAAGGTGTGTGACAAGGACAGTGACCCTCCAGCAATGGGGACATCTCGAATTATTAGAATGTTTTTAAGGCTTCAGTCGTTTCTGATCTCAGGCTCTAGGTCCTTTCTCTCTCCTTTCCCCTCTGGTCCTCCCACTGTCCCCTCTCTCCTTTCCCCTCCCTTGCTCCCCAACTCCTCCTCAGGAGCAAGACTCCAATTCCTAAAGGAATAAGGGGACCAAGGCTGGAGCTGCCTCTTTCTGCTCTCACTGAAGGAAAAACGTGTTTTCCTTTTTTTCTTCTCTCTGCAATCATTTCCCAGATGAGGTTGCAGAAAAGGCAAGGAATGAGGAACAGAGAGGACAGATGAAGTCTTGGGGACATGCAAAAGACTTGAGGCATCTGTGTTTAAGACTTCCAGAGAAAGCCTGCGGGGCACGAGAGTGGGATTTAGACACAGGCTCTGGAATCTGAGATTTCCTGCTGGAATCGGGCCCAAACACTGCTGCCCTGTGCCAACATGCAATACACTTGATCCTCTCCCGGTTCCATTTTCTTTGCTTGTGAAATGGAGGTGATGACACATCCAGTCTTCAACTCTAACATTCAACCTCTGAAAATGGGTTTGGGGTGGTTTTTTTGTTGTTTTGTTTTTTAAATCTAGGTTTGGCAAAACCCTTCTGGCAGGAAGACCTGACCTGAAGAAGTAGGCTTCCTTCTACTTCTCTACCCCTGTCCACACATTTTGCTGCAGGAACATCAGCACGGTTACATTCCGGCCCCCTGGAAGGGCTTCAGACCACGCAGCATACGCACCACATTGACTCTCCAGTCTGAAAAACGCCAAACTGCAGAAGTGGGAGTGGCCCTGGGTATTTGGGATGAGGGCATCCACCTCAGAGGCTGCTTGGGATCCTGAATGGGATAGATAATAGCTGTGTGAGGTTTAATGGAGGGCCTGGCACAGGAATAACCAGCCTGAAAGTGCAGGCCATTGTCACCACCTACTGTGGTCTCGAATGACAGCATGTGTGTGATGTCTGGCTCTAGGACCAGCCACAAAACTTTGTCTTAGGAAGTGCAGTCAAAGCCAGGAGTTTCCACACTGGCTTATTTCATATCTGTTGTTGATATCTATCTTGAGTGTTGAATTTGCTTCCGATTTTCTTTTTAGAGGCCTTCTCAACACCTTCTGACTCCATTCTTTTATCTGAGGAAAAAAATAGCATCTTCTCTCTCTCTAGCACTTGAATATACTTCTCCACCAATCACAGGGGAACCAGAGAGCTGTTCCTGGTGAAGCTGCCTTTCTCCACAAGTAGTGATTAATGGCCAAAAGATGCTCAATGTGAATCAGTATTTCAGGAAAGCCCTCAGGACATTTGCTCAGGGGCCTGGTGCTAAGGACCTCTCCACAGGGACAACTTAGTGTGGGAGATGGAAAATGAGCACATTTTGTCAGTTTGGGGTGGTTAATGGGGAGGACGGTGGTCTTTGCTGTTTTCCTCCCTCTTAAGGCCTGTCATCTGCAGTGGGTAAGATTCTTTTTCCTACACATAAACTCAGAATGTTGAGTGTGAGGAGAAATAAATGGGCCTAGGCTGGGAGAGTTTGATCGAAATAAAAAAATAAAACCTTTTCTCCTATCGTGATAAGACATTCAAAACATCCCTCTATTGTAAGAAATCTCGAAGTTTAGCAAGGAAAAAAAAAAAAATAGCTAGCAACAAGCTGTGGGTTAATTTTGCCTGTCTGCCAGTTTCCCAAACTCTGGCTGAATAGAGACTATGTTTTGAGTGGGCACTGCATGAAGTATTTTAAATTGCTGGAAGTATTTTTTGTTGTTGTTGTGTTTCATTTTGCTGTTAAGTTCTGGATTCTTGGAACCTAGTCTAAAGATCTGAATTTCTGTGTTGTGTTCATTAAAAAAAAAAAAAATGAGTGAGATAAATCATTCTAAGGGAGAAGGAGACACACAGAGAGCGCAGAGAATGTAAAGTTTTAATAACATTTTATGTTTACTTCGTAAACTCAGTTACAAGTCATTTCTTACTGACAGTTATTTTAGGGGACCAAAGAAATAAATGTGTCTTGTGCACAATTGTTATGAATTTTTTATAGAATCCACATTTTTCCCTCTTTGTCTTGGTTTTCTGGGTTCTCTTTCTGGGAATGACACTCAGCCCGCGTCCTCTGATCATGATGGCTCAGGGCAGAAATAGAGAATTTGTATAAAATGAAAGCATTCGCAATTGAAGAGTTAGGGGGAAAGAAGGAATCACTAAAGCTCTTGCCTCACCCTGTAAGAGAGACAAACAGGTATCCACCTTACTCCTGGCCTTCTGGAAGGGTGCTCATGGCCCATGGAAGATGCTTGAGAATAAATAAATAAAGCCCAGTATGATGCTTATTCTATCTCCAGGCATGAACTTGGATCTTGCCCTCAAACAAAACAGAATTTAGCCTATATTTGTTTTCTAAAATCTTTCTGAATTTCTTTTTCTGTTGTTGCTTTAAAGAAAAGGTTTTTCACTCAGTTATTGTTTTTGTTTTGGTTTAAGTTCAAAGATAAGTCTAGCCCCGGGTGCTTGCGAACTTCCCGAAGAACAAGGAAAAGCATGGCTCATTCTTGAGTGGTTTGTTCAGTAAAAGAAGTTAGGATCTGGAGAGATCTTATATTGGAGAGGATCTGGAAGGGCTCTTGAAAAGGGGCTTTGAGGTTTGTAGAACTTTGTTTTAAACTGGTTTGGGCTCTGTTTTAGGCATTCCAGGTACATTCATTATGTCTAAACTTCTTTTCCCTTCCTTTCTTCTTATGCATTTAATATCTGATTTTATGAGCATCAATCAATATGCAGAATTCAACTCAGCTCTAATGAGAAGACAGAGGTCATGAAGACATAGTCCTCAGTTTATAATCTAATGCAGAAAAGGGACTGATAAAGTCTAGCTGTAAGACAGAGTACCTTGTGTCATGATGAAGTTGCAGAGTGAAATGTTTAATGAACCTGGGATGGGTTGAGGGACGCCAATAATGGAAATGGAATGAGGTCAAGACTGTAGAGCGAGAGTTCAATAGAGAGCATTCCAATGTACCTAGAGTTCAAGGTGTGCATTGAAGCTGAGTTCTTGTCCTAAAAATATAAATAGATAAATAAATAAATACAGCAGTCTAGAACAGGAGAAATGCAAATACACAAATGAATGAGGGTATGTTTCTCGCTCTGAGTTCCTCATAAAGGCCTCTGGAACACAGAGGAAGAAATCTGAACTCTGGTGGTGTTTGAAGGGTGGTTGGGAAGCATCGTGAGGTTCTGAATCCTGAAGGAGCAGAACTGCGCCCATGGAAATGAGAGAGAAGCACAAGTTCCCCTTATCTTTTTGACTTACAAGGATACAACTTTTCTGGGGCTTTCTAAGGAAATTTTATTTCAAGATTCTGCTAGGCGGGAGTTCTCTTTTCTCTAAATTGAAGCGTGAAGATGTCTTTTGTTTTCTCACTGAGTTCTCTTTTGTTTCTTCTCCCCCTGCTCTCATTTTCCTTCCCTCAGGAGAGCTCTAGCTCTTTCTTTACCTGGAAGGAAGCATACATGCTATGCTGTCTTACATTTCAGAGGAAACTCCTAGGCCATCTTCTTCAACATCCCTGCGTTTCACTAAGCAAAAACCTAGGGATTATAATCATGGCCAGACCCTTGCTTTCTGTGGACTAGCGGAGTAACAGGCAGCCTCAGGTTTGCACTGGGAGAAATGGTGTTCCAAGTTGAGACTCTGAAGTCAGATTGCTCAGTTCTGCCCCTGGCTAGATGTTTAATCTCAAATAAGTTATCAGAATCTGGGCCTCAATTCCCTCACCTATAAAATGGAAATAATATGGTCCCTACTTCCGCGTGTCATGGCAGTTAGATGATGCACTCTATGGAGAGTATTTAGTGTGGTGGCTAGAACATAGTCAGTATTTTTGTAACTATTTGCTATTCTTAATATTTCGGCCGGCCAGTCATCACCTTCTTGCTTCACAGGCTGCATGATTATAGCCTGTGGTGGTTCATTTCATGCATCTACATGACCGGGCCAGGGGGTGCCCAAATATCTGGTTAAACATTTCTTGGTGCATCCCTACAGCGATTCTGGAAGAAATTAGTATTTGAATTGGTGGACTGAATAAAGCAGATGGCCTTCTTCAATGTGTGTGGGCATCATCCAATCTGGTGAGGGCCTGAATTCATGGAACAGAAAGGCTGAGGAAGGTTGAATTCTCCCTCTGCTTGACTGCATGAGCCCAGACATCAATCTTCTGCTCTCCATGTTCCCAGTTCCCAGGCCCTCAGGCTGGGACAGGAATCTCCACCACGGGCTCCCGGGCCCTCATGCCTTGGACTGCACCACAGGATTTCCTGGATCTCCAGCTCGCAGACTGCAGATCCTGGGGCCTCTCAGCCTCCTCAGCCAATTCCTCATAATACACTCCTACATATGTGTCCTGTTGGTTCTGTTTCTCTGGAGAACCCTGACTAAAACACAGCCCTTCTAATCAAAGTGTGGTTTGCAATCAGCAACCTGGGCGTCATCAGGGAGCTCGTTAGGGATGCAGATTCTCAGCTCCCACCCCTGTAGTTTTAGCAAGATCCCCGGGTGATTCACATAACACCAGAATACACAATCCCCTTGTTCCCCATGAAAACCCCAGGTTTTTCGTATCAATGCTCCATCAGCTAGAGACCAGCCACAGCCTCGTGCCATAGACTGAACACCTGTCTGCTAAACAAGGACAGTTCCAGCAAAGACAGTGCTAATCTAGCTTCCTTGCAGCTGGTACACTTACTGGGCAATAAATTTGGGGGCTTTAAAGGCCTAACAATCCTCAGAGGGCTGAGGACTGGAGGTTGGGTCCCTGCTCTGAGCGTGCATCTACCCCACAGAGGAACAAGGGAGCTGGAGGGGAATAAAAGCCTGGTAACCAGGAACAGTATACTTTACCCTGTTCTGAGAAAGGGGCAACCTAGAAGACAATCGGGGGAAGCGGGGAGAGGGTACCTGAAAGTCAAACATCCACTGAGAAAAGTAGATTCAACAGAGATAAGTAAGCAGTAACCATTAATAAAAGGTCTTTGGGCCAAGGGCTCTCACGCTGACCTGGTTTCCCATGGAGTTAATTTTTCACCGTGAAGGGCAAGAGTGAGGGGAATTGAAGAGGTATCTGTCTTAACGGAGCTGGCTGGGGTGAGAATCAAGACATTTGTCGGGAGAGTGCCTGTGGACAACGTGCCCCTACGTGGGCTTTAGCTACTCACCATCTATGTCTACCTTCTGTTCCCTCCTCAGTTTTCTGAATGGGAAAATATTACAGTCTTTCAAATGTCCAGATTTCCAGCCCGAGTCCTAAGGGGCCACTCAAGGGAACCAGGTACACATTGAATGGATGTGATGGTAATCTACCAATACTACCAGGCAGATATCAGGACCAGGTTGTGCTCAGTAAAGCTGAATAAGAAGCAGGGAAAATGGGATCTCCTACAAATCATTTTTTTTTTTAAGATTTTTATTTATTTGACAGAGATCACAAGTAGGCAGAGAGGCAGGCAGAGAGAGAGGGGGAAGTAGGCTCCCCGCTGAGCAGAGAGCCCGATGTGGGGCTCGATCCCAGGACCCTGAGACCATGACCTGAGCTGAAGGCAGAGGCTTAACCCTCTGAGCCACCCAGGCACCCCCAAATGATTAAAAAAAAAAAAAAGACGAAAAAGAAATGTGAAAAGTAAAAGAAAGCTGGAATATGCACGTTAGAATAATCATCACTTCAGGAAATAAAAACAATAGATTAAATTTCCTCCATCCTCTCAGAGGACTGAGAGTCATGGTGAGTGGAAAGGAGAACTGGCATACTTAAGAAAGAAATTAAAGGGGAAAATATGATCAGTTTCGAAATGAAAACTGCTTGAGAATCAAAAAGAACAGAATCAACATTGAAAGATGATCAGAGATGTGGAGGGTAGGCATGAGAAAAACCACACAGAAGGCAGTGGAAAAATACAAAGCAATGAAAGAAATTCACTAGGAGCTCCCAGATGTGGAGACGCAGCACAGGAATGATGTGTGTACTCAAAGATGAAAAACTAGAATGAGCTGGCACTAAATGATGCATCAACATCTTGTAAACATACTATTTTCCAAAATAAAATGAACAAATGGCAGAGGAATGCAGACAGGTTTTTATTATTTATGTAAAGCTTAGAAACATGTCAACATTTCTGTGTGTATCACCTGTTGTGAGAATATAAAGCAATGGGTGAGAATGGTAAACTCCTAATTCAGGAGAGTGGCTACCTCAAGGGATGGGGGCATGGAATCTAAAATGTCTTCAGTGAGTTTCACCTGTGTTGGTTATTTTTTTTTTAAGATAAGGTAATGAGAGGATGGGTTTTCATTACATTATTACTTACAGTTCTTTGTTCTGTGTTGGTGAGGACAGGCCTTCTCATACCTTATAAAATGGAAGTCTGAATTCTATTAAATTATTTCTGGAGCTTATAGGCCGTTATACTTTATACTCAGGAATTCCTTTATTTAGGGTCTTTTTCTTCTATTATATCCTAAAATTTTATATTATAAAATATTTAATGTATATAACAAGGTTTAAAGGAAACCCTTTGAAGTTCTTATTTGGAAGGATTAACATTTTAGTGATACTAAATCTTTCCATCTAGGAAAATTTTATCTTTACATTCATTTATATCTTGCTTCTTTACATATTCTTCTTATATGTTATTTACTTGTTAAATATATTTCTGGTTACATTTATACTCTATATCTCTACTGTATATGTGATAATTATGTATGCCCATTTTTAACTCCAGAAAATAAAAATGCTTTGCCAAGTATTCCCATTAGTCTTTTTTGAAAAAAAACTTTATTTGTTTTAGAGAGAGAGAGAGAGCATGAGCAGAGGGAGGGGCAGAGAATCTCCAGCAGACTCCTCACTGCTGAAACCCCTGTGGGGCTCCATCTCATGACCCTGAGATCATGACCTCAGTTGAAACCAAGAGTCAGATGCTCAACCTACTGAGAGACACAGGTGCTCCAAGTTTGCCTATTAGTCTTAATAATTTTTAGTTATATGTCTCGGGATTTTTAAACATAAAATATAAATTTTGCAATAAGTATAATTTATCTCTATACACACACACACACACACACACACGCACACACACTATTGTTGTCTTGCCTTATTGCGTTACTCAGAGCATCCAAAGTAATTTTGAAAAATAATAATAATAATTCCTGATCTGATTCTGATTTTAATAGCAATGTCTTTAAAAATTTTTTTAATTAACATATAATGCTTCAGGGGTACAGGTCTGTGAATCATCAGGCTTACACATTTCACAGCACTCACCATAGCACTTACCCTCCCAATGTCCATCACCCAGCCACCCTCTCCCTATCCCCATATCCCCTAGCAACCCTAGGTTTGTTTCCTGAGATTAAGAGACTCTTATGGTTTGTCTCCCTCCCTGGTCCCAACTTGTTTCATGTTTTTCCCTTAAAATTTTTACCATTTATAAAATATTTGTTGTTTCTTATTTAAAGTTCTTTAATATATTTAGTTATATTTCTTAGAAGAAATATAAGAATAAGACAAATATATGAATGTGTATATTTAGAAAAATGAAAGGTGATAATGTGTTCTTATTTTATTCAGAGTTTTTATTAGGAATTTTTTGTTATATTTATATAAATATATTTCTTCATCCATGGATACAGTATTTTTATTTTGAATTGTTACTATAATAATTGAGTTTTCTTAAATATATGTACATGGTCATGCTATATTATTCTTTTGTGACTGGTTGCTAATATTTTGAGAACATTTGCTTTCATGAGAAATTTTTTTCCTTTTTAAAATTTTTAACTTGGATGTTCTTGTGTTAGCTTAGTAGACCATCTTGGTAATTTTAAATCATTTTGGGGAGTCCAGAATATTTTGAATAAGATAAATAAAATAGGAATGGCAAATATTCCTTCAACATTCAAATTTATTTGGTACCTTAGTTCAGAAAACAAAAGTTCAGATAGAGACACCACAAAAACTGATCATATTTGGTCTCTGAGGTCTGGATGATAGATAGCAAGAGTTTGGGGATCTGCTGAAGTTTTCTGAACATATTCAGCTTCTAAGTTGTATAGTGAGAATTAAAATAGAGAGGAACACTATCTAAATTTTTATTTATTTTTATTTGTTATTTTGAAGGTTAGACTTCACAGTAAAACTAACTCAGCCTAGACCCTTTCTAATGGTAGGTCATTCATGATACTCCCATTTCTTCTTTGGTAAAGAAGAGAGAGAGAATGTTAATTTTTTTTTATATTGTCTTTTTTATACTATTTACATTCTCTATATCCTTGCTTGTTTGTGTCTGCTTGATCCATCAAATTCTGATGCAAAATTTCCTACTATATCTGTGATTTTTTATGATGGTTCTACCTCCTTGTCAGAGTTTTGTTTTATGTGTTTTGCTGTTGTAGTTTGTGATGTACAGGAATTCATAGCTGTACTTATAGATGTCATAATATGCCTGTTTTCCCTGCTTAATGGTCTGAATCCTGAATTTTGCCTGATTTTGATTCTGCTGTTCCTGCTTTCTGTTTGCATACATTTGCCTGGTGTAATTTTCCACATGCCTTATTTTCAAACTTTCTTTGTCATTCTGTTTTAGGTGTGTTTCTTGAATACAGCATTGAACTGGTGTATCCATTAAGATAATTTGAGTTGCAAATAATGCTCACCGTCTTAAAAAAATGCTCTTCTAATGTTGCAGGATAAGTTTCGTTTCAAGCATGGCTTGTTTTAGTGTTGCTGCTTGATTTCTCTTCAGGTCTTTCAACTCTCTGTTCTTTTGTGTGTTGGGCTGCTTCTCTCATGGGAGCAGAATGGCCACAGAGGTCCCAGAATGGCCACAGAGTCTACCATGTGTTTCTACCTCACAGTCCAGAAAAAGAGAGAGTTCCTCTTCTGAAAACCTTGAAAACTCCTGAATTACATGCAAGCCCTCCCCCAACCCCCCCTCGCAAATCTCAGTGACTTGGTGCTGAGCAATGCCCCATTGAGTCTGGGCTGGTGTTCCTCATCCTTGAACCAACTGCTTTGGTGAAAAGATTGGTATTATGATAAATGGTCAGTTTGGGTGAATTAAGGATCAAGCTTGAAACTGAAGTTTGAGATTCATTCTACCCAATGGATGTGTCATTATGCAAGAGAACAGAGTAAGTAGTATAACTATTGTGAAGAAGTTAGCACAATTTTCACTATTGGATAATATAATTCTGTAGCTTCAAAAACCAAATGAATCAACTGACAAAACATGCCAGAAATAATTAAAAATGATAAGTAACACTGTTGTTGCAATATTAATATTAATAATGGGGAAAAATCACCAGCTTTCCTATTACAATAACCAATTAGAAAATATAACTGAAGAAAATATTTCACTTATAAAAAGTATAAAATTGGGGCGTCTGGGTGGCTCAGTGGGTTAAAGCCTCTGCTTTCGGCTCAGGTCATGATCCCAGGATCCTGGGATCCAGCCCCGCATCGGCCTCTCTGCTCAGCAGGGAGCCTGCTTCCCTTCCTATCTCTCTGCCTGCCTCTCTACCTATTTGTGATCTCCATCTGTCAAATAAATTAAAAAAAAAAAAAGTATAAAATATACTGGAACAAGTTAAGAAACATGTAGTATTGGGGCACCTGGGTGGCTCAGCGGGTTAAAGCCTCTGCCTTCGGCTCAGGTCATGATCCCAGAGTCCTGGGATCAAGCCCCACATAGGGCTCTCTGCTCAGCAGGGAGCCTGCTTCCTCCTCTCTCTCTGCCTGCCTCTCTGCCTACTGTGATCTCTCTCTGTCAAATAAATAAATAAAATCTTCAAAAATAAAAAAAAAGAAACATGTATTATTTGTATGAAAACGTGAACTTTACCTGAGAGGTTTAATATGTTCTTAGTTGAGAAACCTCAATATTATAAAGATGTCGATTTGCTTAAAAATACTTATTGAAATCTTTGTAATCTGAATGAAATTCACAATGGGGTTTCTTGGGTATGTATTTGGGAAAGGAGGTTTGGTAGTTGTGAAAAATATTTAAAAATCTATCTGATAAAATTATGCATGCTAGACTAGTCAAAAAATTAAAACAAACAAACAAACAAAAAACAAATTTCAGGTGTAATGGGCCTATGTGGAAGGAGGAAGCCTTTTCTAAGCAGATATAGAGATATAATATAAAGGTATAGTAATTAAAAACAGTGAAGCACTGGTGTAAAAATAAACAAACAGTAGAACAAAATAGAAAATCCCAGAAAAACCCAAAGTGATATAAAGGTGGCTCAGCAAAGTAATGGAATGAGTGTGTGTGTGTGTGTGTGTGTGTGTGTGT
>RCUC01117841.1:0-11953 GCA_003697995.1 Taxidea taxus jeffersonii
ATAAGACTGGGACCAAATATTTAGCACTTAAGATATTCCAGACATAAAAATTTACGGAATTTGCTTATAAATGTTAGGGGATGCACAGAACAGACCCAGGGTTTTGGTTGGCTTTGTGCAGTGTGAAGGCAGATGGAAACATTACAGAAATCTGCTGCATATAGCCGTGGAATAGACAGGTGAGGACCACATGGAAGTTCATACCAGCAGTTGATGGAGTAATGAGTTGGTTTATGAAATGCTAGCCATCTTAGATGTTTCTACAGCTGTTGTCAGCTAGCTGAAAATAAATTCAGCTTGTTGGGGTGGTAAGAGTTTTGCTATCTAAATAAACTTAGATAAACTAGTGCTTCAGGTACCCATAACATTGTCTATTATAATATTATTACAATAGAAAAAAATGGTAATAAACCAAATGCCCAGCATTGGGAAGTTAGAGGAGGAAGTATCCTGGAGGAAGTACAATGTCGTGGTTAAAAGTGCCGACCTAGGGGCTTCCTGGGTCTGAATCCCAGATCTACCTGGGACTCACTTGTGATATTGAGCATGTCATTTAACCCTACTCTGTCTCACTTTCTTCACCTGTAAGGTGGGGGCAATAATAATACAGACATTAGAGGGTTCTTTTGAGGATTAATAAGTTGATATAAGTAATGTGAAAGCCTAATGTATGGCAAATATTTATCTCTTAGTTATTACATTGATAAAAATATTCTTGAAAACATTCTGATAACATAGGGAACTTTTTAATATAAAGGAATAAAAGCAGAGCACAAGGTTATTTAAATGGTGTGATCTCCACAATGTGGGGAAAAAAAACACACACACACACAAAAGAAATACTCCAAATCATAATTTTTTGTAGAGTATGGTAGTATTGTGACTTTTGTTTTCTTTTGAGTGCTTTCCCGTATTTTCCAGTGTTCACCAATAATCATGTCTTCCTTTTATAATTTAAAAATATAAGCCTTTTTTGAAAAGTCCATGTCACCCATTGCAAACAGTTAGTATGTTGATTATAAAAACATCCTATTTATTCTTTGAAAGCTCAGACCTACCATTTGGCTAAAGTTGGTCTCCTTCTGATTGTACAGTATTTTCACATTCTTATGAAAGTGTCTCAGAGTAATGAAACTCCAAAGTTTTTTTTTTTTAAATATCATAACTTAGATTTTTCTACTAATTCAGATTAGTGGTGTCTTAAAATGAACATAGACACATGTTGTTACATGAGAGCCATTTGTTAGTGATATGATCTTAGACAAATCATGTAATAGAGTTTTGGTTTTCTCATATGAAGGGGAGATGAGGCCAACAGTTATCATCTACCAACTGTCCCGGCGTCAGGACTAAATGCAGTAATATGTACTCATTTCTGGCACTTTGTAGGCACTCAGTAAGTGATGCTGCTACCCTCACTGCCTGTCCTCACTACCTGCTCTGGCCAACAAACAAACTCAGTTGGTCACTTCAAATTAGTCCATACCATGTTCTTTAGTGCTTAATTTAAGATTCTGTAGACCAAAGTGGCTTTCTTAAAGATTTGTTCTTAGAAGCTTTTACCATCTACCTCCCCATTCTTCACATATTTCTGTCTGTGTTTATTTTGCCACTTCCAGTCAGTTTACAGAGCTCTCTTTAAGACCATTCCCTTCCATAATGTACCAGGCAGTTTAGGCTTGGTGCTACAGTAACAAGCAGCTCTAAAATCTCGGTGGCTCAAAGCCATAGATGTGCATTTCTCATTCATGTTATATGTCTGTCATAGGATGGCCGGCAGCTCTGCCTCAGGGTTTTCTAGCTCCGAAGCCCTGGCTGATGGGTCATACAGAAGGCATTGGCCAGAACTAGTCACATGACCCTGCCCAACTGCAAGGGGAGCAGGCAAGTTTCATCCGATACCCATGTGACTGGAGGGTATGTGTGATCTTTAGAAGTGTCTGACCAAACATAGATAACAGTGTAGCTGCTATGGTCTGGCTTGCATTTCCCATCAAGTTCTTTGAAGCACTAGCTTAGCAGTATGTTACCATGTGTTATTTAAAAAGAGAATGCTAGGCAAAGTAAAATGTAATAGGTTTCTTTAGTGAAGCACTTCTCAGAACTTTTGTAAGTTAATACACATTCTAGCAGGGAGAGAAATAAATACATGGTGTTTCCCAAAGTTACCCAGACTTGCAATTCTACCCCCCCCCCCCAAGCCTCTCTTAGGCCTGGAGTTCATGGAATATGCTTTGGGGTACACTAGTCTGTTCTCATACAGAGCAAAAATACTAGAGATTCATTTTAATTATTACATACATTAGGAAGAAGCTTTGTTTTTATTATTTATAAATAATTATAGTTGATTATTTGATGAGTCTGATTTCTACTATTACGAATCAAATAGAGGGTTTTTTGTTTTTTTTTTAGTTATTATTGGTTACGTGCCTGTGTTGAATCCATAGCATTTTTTTCTTCATTTAGTTGCTTTTGTGTTTTAAACTTACCATTGAAAAGAGAAAGGTAAACAAACCATGACCACACATCTTAGTTGTTAGAAAAGATTAGATTGGTTTGGACAGATGACCCAAACATGTATAATTTTTTATTGGCCTCAACATTTTTTCTTGGTTCACTCTGACTTTCCATAACAAATTTTCTAGAAGCTTTGACACTACTGAAATGAGGGCTCTGATAAGAAGCAGAAAGACAACTTTTGTCAAGAGGTATTACATATTTCTTTACCAGAAGGCTTTGGATTTAAACAAGGTATTTGTTGCCAGGGATTTTATGCCTGCATATGTAACAAATCTCAGTATGGAAGTTTTCACTTAAATGTGGCTGTAAACCTCATGTAATAAAACTTTAGGTAAGAAGGAGCTCTTCCTGTTTCATAACGATGCATGAGTAAAAGTTAATAATGACCAACTCCCTAGATCTTTGAGTTTGTAGTTTTTCTTTCCTTTTTTTTTTTTTTAGTGATGAATTCAGTTTCTATTAGAAATTATGAAATAAACCCAAACTGAGAATTCAGTTTTCATTTTGTCTTTTGTTTTTTCTTTTGTGAGTGAAAAGGTGCAGAGAGCAGTTGTTGTTTCCTGATAGGAAAGACACTTTTAAATCTGTCGGCTAACTCGGTAGCAACCCCTCCTCCCCCATCCAGCTCCTTTCCCACTGCCATTATAGTCAGACCTGACCAGTTCAGCCTTCCTTTTGAAGGTGACTTGCTAGGATTTGAGGCAGGAAAATCCTTTAGAGACATGGTTCCCAGTCTTTTCCTTTTTGTTGACTTTGGTCTCATTGTAGAGAAAGCATTCATGATCCATCACAAAAACAAACATTTAAAAGCATTTTTCATGTGGCCTGGGACTGGCAGAAGTCAAACTTAATATATCAAGGAGTATTACAAACATGAGAGCCATCACTGTTTGCCACAGGGCTGTTCTCAAGCCCACTCCCAGGACCCTCGCCTATGGTAGGTTTTCCAGGTGTTTGAGGACCAGCTGTTTGGAGGTTTTGTGGTGGAGTAATGTTCCCACATTGCAGGCTGCAGCTTATGGTCAGAATGATTTTAGAGAATACGTAGAATCAGAAGCTTTAGAGCTGGGTGGGACCCTGTGGATCTTAGTACATCCATCCCCTTGTGTAAAGGAGGAGACAAGCTCAGAGATGCCAGGTGAAGCCACACAGCCTGGTAAGGGCTGAAATTACCACCTCTGCTTATTTGGGCCACTTGTGATACGTTTTTAAAATTAGACGCATGAGGGGGTGCCTGGGTGGCTCAGCGTGTTAGAGCTTCTGCCTTCGGCTCGGGTCATGATTCCAGGGTCCTGGGATCGAGCTCTGCTCCGCGGTGAGCCTGCTTCCTCCTCTCTCTCTATGCCTGCCTCTCTGCCTACTTGTGATCTCTGTCTGTCAAATAAATAAATAAAATCTTTAAAAAAAAAAGAATATGAAATAATCTTATAAAAAAATTAGACACATGAGGTGGAGCTACAAGTTAATGCTCATGTTTGCTGTTTACACAGTGTCAAACTAGCATTAATGGTTATTGGGCAATATTTATTGGGAAAACAGTGTTCTACCATAGATTATAAATAAAAGAGGGGGTTGTTTGTTTTTTGAGTTAGGGAAAAAAGGAAGGCCCTGCAACTAAAAGATAGTATATACAACATATCGACCTTGTTTTTTTCTTTTTAATTTTTAAAATGTAAAATCAGTTAATTGACATACAGTGTATTGTTAGTTTCAGAGGTAGAGGTCAGTGATTCATCAGTCTTATATAACACCCGGTGCTCATTACATCACGTGCCCCCACCTTCATCTTAATAGAAAAAGCAAAGAACTGTGCCCTGGCTGCTCAGGTTAGGCTGGAGGAAGATGAAGGTCATTCCAAAGTAGAAAAGGATCTGGTTAAATATTACTTTGGTAAGTTGAATACGTTTAAAAATGTTCAGGCCCAGGGATGTAGATTGAGGCTGACTGAGGAATTCTCTGTGCCCACAGATGGTTTGTGCTATGATTTAAAAGGGCATAAAGGACAGTTCTGAAAAACATGACCCTCACTAGCCCCCACATCCCCTCATTGATTTGTACCCTGCATACCCCACATTGATCTGTACCCATGCAGGAAATCTAGGGTATGATAGGGAAAAGTAAAAAGAATAAATGTCATAGTGCCAGTCTTGTTCTGTGGAAGGTAGGGCTTGGAAGAGGGTCTTCCAGTGGCTTGGTTCTGTTTCTGGAGCCATACTACCTGATGGAACCTGCCTCTGCTGGTTACTGAGTGTGGGTCTTTGGTAGGTAAGCATATAATTTATCATTCCAGCTGGGTAGTTTATGACAGTGAAAGTGGCAGGGAGGGGGGAGATTTAACAATTGTACCAGGACAACAGGCATAAACTGGGACTGCCTGAGGCAAACCAGGTAATATGTTCACCCTAGTCTTATCAGATTACTCCATTTCTGTGTCTCACTTCTTCACATTGTAAAATGGGTGTGATTCACTTCTTAGGGGATTCAGATTAAGTGCAATAGAATGTGTAAAGTGTTTGGAGTGTTGCTTGGCACATAATAACTGTTCAATAGAGTCAGCTATTAAAAAACAGACTATTATTTAGGACATTTAATTCACATAATAACCACTTATATATGCAGTTTACTTTCTGCTATCTTCATATGATTTCTCCATAGCAAATATTGCTCTTAATTTTACTGATTGAATAATTACATTTTCTTTTTTTTTTTTTTTAAGATTTTATTTATTTATTTGACACAGTAGGCAGAGAGGCAGGCAGAGAGAGAAAAGGAAGCAGGCTCCCTGCCGAGCAGAGAGCCCGATATGGGGCTCCATTCCAGGACCCCGAGATCATGACCTGAGCCGAAGGCAGAGGCTTAACCCACTGAGCCACCCAGGTGCCCCAATAATCACATTTTCTAATGACTTCTTCTATTTATGGCACCTACTCAGACTCAGTTTTCTTGCTTTATCTGAGACCTTTACTGTGATAAAGGCCCTGAAAGTAAAATTTACTGTCACTGTGTCAGCTACACAGGTCTCTCTGCCACTTAGTTATGTAATTAGCATCTGTGGTCCAGAAAAAGAAGGGCATTGGGACACTTGTTTATCAGGTGGTAGCAAATTAGTATTCATACTAGAGACACAGTTTTTATAGTTGGCTCCAGCAATACAGGAATGGTGGGGTGGCTGGGGTGGGGGCAGGCCAAACTACGTCTCTTCCTTGCCTCTCTCAAGTTGGATTTTCCCAGCACAGTGATATGTAGGGTTGCTAGATTTAGGAAAAACAAAGAAACCACAATGCCTGTTAAAATTGAATTCCAGACAGCACATATTTATTAGTATAAGTATGTCTCATGCAATATTTGGGGGCATACTTACATTAAAAACTCATTGTTTATCTGAAAGTCATTTTTAGTTTGGCATTCTGTATTTATCTGACAGTGTAGTTATATAGTCTAAAGAGACTTTTTAAACCCCATTTGATTTAACCCACATTCAGATAGATATACAAAAGTATAGTCCAATTCCTGTTGTAAATTTTGTGTGAATTTTGAAAATTTCCATGTGTTTTACTCTTCACTGGAATGGACAGTTGAGAAGTTGTTATGAGGAGCTGCGGCTGGGTATCCACCAATACCAAGATAAAAAGGAATATAGTCTGGTTTGCCACAGCAGCAGGGATTACATTTTGCTCTGTGAGAACTTTCTGGCTGTGAATATGGATGGACTTAAGCCAGCCCTTTCTCCTTGGAGGGAAGTTAGTTGGTTAAAAATGAGTTGGTGAAGCCTTGGTCAACTCCAGGAGTTCTCAGTTTTGTGACTGAATTAAATTAGTAATAATGTGGGAAAGTGGGGGCGGAGGTTAGTTTTGGATCACTTATAGTTCACTTCTCAGTATAGAGGGAACAACTTTTGTTGTCCTGAAGAGTGACCTTCAGATACTCTTCCAATTAAAATCTCCTCTTCCTGTTTGTGACTTTCAGTGTTGCTGCCTAGAAAATGGTGGTGAATTTTTTTTTTTTTTAAGATTTTATTTATTTATTTGTTAGAGAGAGAGAGAGCGCACGAGTACAGGCAGACAGAGTGGCAGGCAGAGGCAGAGGGAGAAGCAGGCTCCCTGCCAAGCAAGGAGCCGGATGTGGGACTCGATCCCAGGACGCTGGGATCATGACCTGAGCCAAAGGCAGCTGCTTAACCAACTGAGCCACCCAGGCTACCCGAATTTTTTACATCAGCCTTGGAACTCTGTCAGTATTCAACCGGAAGGGCACTGTATGCCTTTAGGAAATGCTGATTGCAAGATTAGAGGCTGCGGGGAACCTGAGTGTCTATTGGCATTTTTTTTTTTTTTTTTACACTCTGGGTATAATGCCTCTTTTAAGTAGAGTCTCAGAGAAAAAGCTTCAACAGGTTTATGTTATGCTTGGTGAAATTAGTAATGGTGAGAGAAGGTTGGGATTGTCCCTACCAGAGGAATGAGCCAGAGCACATGGGTTTTGGACCAATATTGGCTTTTTAATTGCTGCCATATAAAAAGTTTAATGTACTCAATGAAAAGGTACACGTTTCAGGTTATCCTTTGAAGAAAAATGAGCAGTGACAAGAGCTTGCTGTCAGACACAGATAGTATGTGGGTGGGTTAGCCAAGGGAAAATAATCCAATTAGAGCTGTTTGTTCAGAGTATCAGATTTGGAGGTGTATTTTGTTATTAACTGGTGGCTTTCCAGAAAATAAATTCTTTGTATGCAAAGACTTAGGCTAGCCAGGCTTTGGATGCCAATAGTTATTTTGAAAAACTCTTTTCCTTCCTTGTTTTACTTTCCTTTTTGAGCTCTTTTTCTACTCACTGTTCTTTAGTGGCCCATTCCTTTTGGACGTGGATTTGCTCTTGAAGAAATTGGTGTAAATTTGTTATAATCTCATAGGATTGATTTGCATGATGAGTGGAATATTTGGCCCAATTGTTTACATAGCTTAGTGTTTGTAGGCATTTTGTTGGATGAGGATTGGCTATTAATGGTAGAGAAGTTCACATTTTAAAACAATGATTCTTGGGCGCCTGGGTGGCTCAGTCGTTAAATGTCTGCCTTTTCGACTCAGGTCATGATCCCAGGGTCCTGGGATCAAGTCCCACATCGGGCTCCCTGCTTGGTGGGAAGCCTGCTTTCCCCTCTCCCACTCCCCCTGCTTGTGTTTCCTCTCTCGCTGTGTCTCTCTCTGTCAAACAAATAAATAAAATCTTTAAAAAATAAAATAAAACAGTGATTCTTCATCTTGGCAGCACAATGGCATCACCTGAGGAGCCTTTAAAAATTCAGATATGTGGCTCAGTGGGTTTAGCCTTTGCCTACAGCAAGGGTCATGATGTCAGGGTCCTAGGATCGAGCCCTGCATCGGGCTCTCTGCTCGGTGGGGAGCCTGCTCCCCCCTCCACCTCTCTCCGCCTGCCTCTCTGCCTGCTTGTGATCTCTGTCAAATAAATAACATCTTTAAAAAAAATAAATAAATAAAAATAAAAATGCGGATGTCTGGGTCCCATCCCAGAATATTTGCTCTAATTATCTGGGGGCACCAGGCTGGCAGTGGGACTTTGAAGAGCTCCCCAGGTGATCCTAACATACAGCCAAGTTTGCATACTGTCCTTTGGTCTGCTCTCAGAATCATGGCTCTAGCGTGTGCTGGCCAGTAGGGTAGCTGTGAGCATCGTGTAGCTACTTAGTTTCACATTAATTAAAGGTAATGAAAACTAAAAATTCAGTTCTTTCACCCTAGCCACATTTCAAGTGCTTGGTAGCCGCATAAGGCTCTCGGATAGTGTCTTGGGCACTGAAGATCTAGAATGTTTCCATCATGGCAGAAAGTTTAGATTTAGGCTCTCTGTAGGATGTTAACAAAACAGAGTGAAAGCCATAAACATTTGAGAGGTCTGACACAGGAAAGACAGGCTTGGAATAGAGCTAATCCTACAGGACCTGCCAATACTGAATTACCACATACGTTTTTAGCAGCCTTTTTCTCAATGGCCATTTGGCACCAGAAGCCCTGCAGCAGTTGGTGCGATGGATTATGTGTGGCATCTTGCTGAAAGGCCCTGTTTAAAGCGGGCTGGCCTGAAGGGGTGTGGTAAGAGTGGAAGGCAGGAAAACATGAACTCTGAGGAGTCCAGGGCCAGGAAAGAGAGAAAATTAAGCTTTATTCTTGCAGAGCCGAGGAATGCCCTTAAAGGGACTGAAGTAGGAGAATTTGGGGAAAACTAGGTGAGGGGGAAAATCGCTTCTGTTAAAGAAAGACCTTCCCTAGTTGCTTGCCCTCTCGGCTCATCTCTCTTGTGTGGGAGAGAAGGGCACTGCTAGCTCCTACTTCCAGTGAAATTTCCACTGTGGGTTCCTATGTTCTCGGTGGGGGGACAGGGTGGGCAGATGGGGGTTGAGGATGGGATCAAACTAGATCATTTTTATTCAGACATATCACATAAAATCCAAGTCAAGGAAAAGAGAAACCGGTAGAGGAAAAATGAAGTCTGTTGAAGGAAATATATTTTCTAAGGGATGCTTTCCTCAGGCAAACCCCTTTTCTAGAATCTGTCTTCTTTCTGAAACCTACTTTTTTCATTTTATTTTTTATTTTTGGCAGCATGTTGAATTCTGTTCCACTTTCATTCCCAGAGTGCTGTTTCTTGCTTCAGCATAAAGGGTGGCATGTCACATGTCCTGCATGGTCACACAAGCTGGGTGTGAGTGTTGAGGGTGATCTCTTGGGACCATTTTCCTCAGATTTCAGTGTTCTGCATTATCTCATCCTAGTGGCTTCTTTGTGATTTATGGTTTCCTCCTTCCCTTCACCATGAACAAAACAAACCCCAAAAAACCTCCTATTCTTATTGTATTTTTGGCTACAGAATAACTCCATATGGTACATTTTGTATAGGGAAAAAAAATAACAGAATTTTTCTCACTTTTCCATGAACTATTTTCCTACTTTCAGTTTTCATCAAGTTATTAATCTTACAGAGGACTCATTTGTAAAGAGACTAATCATGAACAAACACACTTGTACATAATATTCCATTGGCAAAAGTTAAGAGTATTATTGTTCTTACATCTTCGTATCATTTGTTACTGTCTTACAACTTTAGCATCGGTTGCTAAAATAACAATCCAGTTTTCTAGAAATAGAGAATTAAGAAAATGAACTTTTAGTGATTGGGTTTGATGTTGAGAAATGAGTTCCAAAAATGGGATCAAATAAAATGACGTAATTGAAAGTACTTTGAAAAATACATGGCAATATAGAGATGTAAGTTACTGATTTTTTCTGACTTGAGCTGATCTGTTTCAAATGATGAAGAGCTTTTGCGAAGAGTATGCATACAGAAATCTCTAATTGGGCATGTTTTGCGAAATATTACTGAGTGGATTATTTATAGAAAATGTTCTTTCCTTTGAAATGATCTTTTCACTGTGGTTTTGAATTAGTTGGGCTTTTCTGGATCAAGGAGAGGACCTATGATCTATTCTTTGAGCCTAACTTTTTTTTTTTTTTTTTGAAAGACAGAGAGCTCAGAAGAGGGGCAGAAGGAGAGGGAGAGAGAATCTTAAGCAGGCTCCCTGCCCAGCATGGATCCTGACATGTGGCTTGGTCTCACGATGGTGGCATCATGACTGGAGCTGAAATCAAGAGTTAGATACCTAACTGACTGAGCCACTCAGGCACTCCCTGATCCTAACATATTTTTAATTCTCACTGTGTTTCTCTAAGAATACAAGAAACACCTCAGCATTCATCGTTCATACTGATAAAACAGAACTACCCTAAGAATTTGTTTAATTTTTCCAGGTTGATGATGCAGAGAATAGAAAACAACTTGCAGAGATTTTATAGACAGATCTTTTATTTCCAAAAATATTGAGAGGGTCTTCTCTGATTGTGCTCTAATTTAGGTAGCTCCACACAAAAAAGGGAACAATCTTGAAATCACAGAAATGGTGACAAGAAAGTTTTTTTTGAAAGACTCTTTCTCCAGAAATTTCTGATTGGGAATTAGCACTTTAAAATAACTGGATTCCCTGATTAATCCACCACATCCGAATTTTCCCACAACAGTGGATGTGTTTTATGGGACTAAATTGGACCATTGCCTCAACAGCTTAGATGGGCAGGTGTGGAGCTTCAGTTAGAATGTTGAGTACTTCCCTCTACTGGGCTCTGTCCTGGCACCAGGGCACAGAAATGAGACAGTTCTGCCCTCATAAGCCAAGTGTCCAGAGAGGAAAAGGGAAACAATGACACCATTGGCTTAACTGTGGACACAGAATTGGTGTGTTTTCTTCAGGTAGGTGACAGATGGGAGGTGCTAGGGACAGCTTTCTGAAGAAAGATGATTCCTGAGATGACTATACAAGAATGAATGATGTTAGCTGGAAAGATTAGGGTGTGGAGGAGTCCCAGCCCAAGGGAATAGGATGCACAAAGCCACAGAGAAAGGTAGTATGCTTGGGGGAGGTGTTCTGTTATGACCAGAGTAGAGGGAGTGTGTTTGTGGCTGAGGGAAGGTGAAAGGTCTTAATGTAACTTGAAAGGAGGTTTTACCTCAGAGATGAAGGGGGATGCCTTTGAGAGATTTTAGGCAAAGTTGTATGTTTTTCAAAGCTCACTTGAGCTCCAGTATGGAAGATAATAAATTTCAGTAGTGCAAAATGGCAGAGTAGGCAATAATTCAGTCAAAAAACACTGAGGAACTTTAAGTTAGGGTTATACTTCATAATTTGGGGGGAGGGGGTCCAGAGAAATTATTAATAGTAAACCTGACTGACAGCAAAAACTGAATCCCCAGGCATCGTAGTCTGTCATTGTGAGGGTTTACCTTTTCTTCCACATAGTCATACATTATGAAGAATCTCTGAATCCATAGTCTAAGGTTGAAATTGCCCACATTATCAACAGGTCTTTATAGTTTTCAAATATTTTCTCTTGTGATTACTCCACAACTAAATAGAAAAAAAATTTGTTACCTACTAGGTATTATGATTTCAACTGTTGTGGTGGCCAGCATTCTTGGTGAAGAACTGATTGGAAATTGTTGGTCATATTATGTAAGAATAATTTTTTAGAGTAGATATGTACCTGAGGAGTTACATGGAAGTAAAATTTTGAACACCACATTTTAAATGTCTTATAGCCATGCACCATTTAAATTAATTTTCTTGAAACTTCTGGGGTTTGAGAAATCATTTTTAAGTAACTGACTTTTAGGGACGCCTGGGTGGCTCAGTTGGTTAAGTGGCTGCCTTCAGCTCAGGTCATGATCCCAGCGTCCTGGGATCGAATCCCACATCGGGCTCCTTGCTCGGCAGGGAGCCTGCTTCTCCCTCTGCCTCTGCCTGCCTCTCTGCCTGTGCTCGCTCTCTCTCTCTCTAACTAATAAATAAATAAAATCTTAAAAAAAATTT
>RCUC01117842.1:0-11306 GCA_003697995.1 Taxidea taxus jeffersonii
TAACAAAAAGGAAGATGATAGATGAGAAATAGAAAAGAGAGGAAAAGGGAGGGAAGGAGGAGGGAGGGAAGGGAAGGATGGACAGAAGGAGGAAACAAGGCAAAATGTACTGTTCTGCAGAGTTGAATTTGGGAATTTGAGAAAAATGAGAGAGGAGTTGAGGAGGGAAGGAAAGGAGAGACAAAGGTAGGGGAGGGAAGAGAAAAGAAAAGAATCTACTTAAACTTGTTGAAATGAGAGAGGACCAGTGGTTCCCAACTAGAACAACATGCCTTCTCAAAATCTTAGGATGGCATGCACAGTTTAAACAAGCCAACCCCCAACCTGAGATTCTCATATAACATTGAGAGGGTTGCCTTCCTGACCGAGTGTATCTGATGGTGTGGACAGAAGTAGAATCAGTAAGGGACACTGATTTGGGGAGTTGGGGAGCTATCAGGACACCCTGGGAAGGACAAGGCCCCAAAAGTTGAAACTGTTTCCAAAAGAGGATGGGGCTACATGTTAGAGCTCTAACATGTGGCAGATACTTAATAAATGCTAGTTATGAAAATCACTCATAAATCTTGTATGGAGCATCCAGTAAGGTGAAGTGTAGGAAGAGGCAAGTGGAGTTTATAATTTCCATAAACTGGTGGTAGAAGACTTATTCTAGAGCTTAGGGGATAGTAGGCTAAGAGAAAGATCACTTCATCCCTTCTTCATGACTCTTCTGGTTCCTTCCACCTTAGTGTTTCCACTAAGCTTGTCCCTTAGCTTGGAGCAACACAAACCCTTCAGTGTCCCCCTTCCCGGTCCCCACTACTCCATGACCCACTCCTCAGTCATCTACAAGAGGGGACCCATCTGTGTTCTGCTAATGGGACACTGCTTTATCTGAGCCTGATATGCATCTCAAACTGGGCTTCTGTCTTCTCACTTCTGGATCCCTGCTCAAGCCTATCCTCCCCTCTGCTCATTGAAATCCCGCCCACAAGCTCTATGTAACTTCAGCATCCTTTGTGAAGACTTTGCTGAGTAATTCTTTGCAAATGGTTTCTTCATACAGTTTAGAATATTATACTTGTTCTGAAAGCATGTGTAATATTCTAACTCGCATGATAGTTGTGGAATTGGAAACGCTCCCTTGTTGGAGGTAAGCCCCTCGGAAGGGCTGGCGACTGGAGTGTTCCCAGAGTTCCCAGAGGATAACCTTGTCAGAGAATTGTTGAGAAAGAATATTCCGCCTTTTTGTGCCTCCCTGAATACCCAACACAGTGTCTTGCACATGACAGTTACTTGTTAAAAGGATGTTGATTTGAACTCGTGGCAATCACAGACATCTTCCATCGATCTTCAAGTCTTCATACTTGGGGCACAGAGTGGGAATAAATTACGATGAAAATTCTGGGTCAGACTATGAGAACTGCGAGTGCGTGGGGAAGTAGCAAACGCTGAAGAGGGGATTCACCATGTCCTAGTTGTCTGTTCTTATCACCACGTATTCTAGTCACCCTCTGGTCACCATCACAGTCTCTTACACTCTTTTCCTCCTTTTTGCTTTCTTTCCAATGCCGAGATTTATCATCACAAATCTCTTGATAGGGACATGGCTTAATACCTTAACACTCCAGGAAGTCCTTTATCTTTTCAAAAGCGTATCACCTACATTGAAATGGATATGCTACTTGAGTCATCTCCATCTGCCTCGAGTATATTTCTTCATGCTCACTTGGTCTTATTTTTGCAAAGTTCACTAGAATTGTAGTACTAAAATTTAGTATTTCCCCAGTTTTCAATTTGCCAAAGACAGCCATATGACAGATATGTTGGCATAAGTATTAACCCTGCCAGACAGATCTGTATCGGTGTCTTTGTTTTATAGGTGAAACAAAGGAGCCCAGAGAGGTCAAGTGATTTTTTTTTAAGGCAGCTGGCTGCAGAATGGCCCGTGTAAACTGATGAGGTATCCTTCAAGTCCTGAGAGCAAAGCCAAGCGGGTGTCACTGGGTCCCCTGTCCCATTGGTCAGGGACAGTGCCTCATCTCCCCTCAGCTTCATGATAGAAAAGCACTACTCTGGAAGCTAGGGATTATCGGAGAAAAAGTGATGAAGAAGAGGAGAAAAGGTAAATAGATCATGCATGAGAGGACATAGACTGCCCTATCCCTACGTCAGTCCATTTTGCTCTGGTATTGAGGATAAGAACTTGGTGTCTTCTTACCCATCAGTATCCCATGTACTAGTCATCCTCCTCAATGTTCACTTAATCTACATAGGGTAGTAATGCTGCCCTGTAATCAGAAAACATGCACCTGATCTGCCATCCATCACGACACAGGCTTAGGGTGGTTTTTCCTGTTTGTGGGAATTCCTTTCCACTGGTCCATCTATATGCTCTCAGGGAGTTTCCATGGCAACCAGGATATATTATTACAAGACACATGGTTAGGGGCTGTGGGTACCGTCTGTGGCTGTAGAACATGAAAAAGCTAAGTGCGAGCAGCAAGAGAGAAACTTTGTAAATGCAACCACGCAGTATTATGGAAATTGCACGAGGAGGAGACGTGAGGACTTCGTGCCGGTAACACTTAGTGAGGAGCATTTAAAGTAACTCAGGGCACTTTTTTTTCTTTTCCTCCCTCCCCTTCTTCCTTCTCTTCATTCGGTTTGTTTCTTCCTTCCTTCCCTCTCTTTTTCTTTTCTTTCTTCTTTAAATTTTTGTTCCTCACAATGGACGCTCTACAGAAAAATGGTACATGTCAACTCAGCAGGCATGATTGCATGCCAAACTGACTGTGTTCTATTTACGGTAGCCCTCATTTTCCCCAAGAATCAGATATTCTCCATGTAGCAATTCAGATAAATCCCCATGAAGCAGGCTGTTCTCAGGCCTGTGGTGCTGTGTTTCTCAAAGTATGTTCCGTGGAGAACACACTTCAGCAGAATTTTCACAGGGATAAAGCAAAACTACAGTTCTGGGGTTAAAGAAGTTCAGTATAAACTAAATTAAACAGTCTGGCCTTCTCAGAGCCATTATGTCATTCCACTGGTTAATTTCTCGGGGGGGACCAGCTGGTATTCAGGGTTTCCCAGACTTTTAAATAAATAAAACACTTTTCCTAGAACATACATTACGATCTTTTGCGACACAAAGGCATGACATAAATCCTGTTTTGCAGGCACCACCTGTGACATCAGTCATTGCATCGCCCCAGGAAAGGTGGGACCTAGTCACCGCTTGCCTCTCCTGCCTCCCCACACATGCTGGAGGGTCCGCATGCTGCCATGCTGTCTGTCAGAGAGCTGATTTGTGACCCTTTACCAGTATGACTTTAATTAACTCTTATGTTCCCTTCAGAGGTGACTATAAATGCAGGGTGTCAGAGAGGGTGTGGTCAAATAAATGCTGATGGAGGCGAGATGAGTATCAAGCCCCAGTCCATTAGAGAATTTCTGAGAAGTCCCCAAGAAGCATGTCTAAAACCTTGGTATTGATTTAAAGGAGCTGCTCTGGTCCCCCCACCTGATTCTCTAGGGGACACAGCAGGCTGCTTGCTGGAGCTGACTAGCATCATGGAGGTATTTTTAGAGCACATGGTAGTGGAAGAGGCAACACAGAGAACCAGGCGTCCAGCGTGAGGAGCTGTAGGTAATGGGTGAGGTTGTAGAGGGAGATGCAGGGTCTAGTTCCTGCTTTGATGCTTTCCTCAGGAGGTGACTTTACACATGGCCCCTAAAGCCTTTCCTGGCCTCAGTTTCCTCTTTCACATACGACAGTGAAACCACTGATGTTTTTCGCCATTTCTTTTTTCCTAACAAAATCATGTCTATAGAATGGATAAAGGCTGTGTGCTAAGATGGAAATGGGGCTCAGAGTTCCACTGCTCTGCCATCCTGTCCCCTCATCCCCCAGAGGAAGCACCAGCACACTCCCAGGAGCCCCAGGCAGGACTCTGGGGGCCTGGGGGTATGAGCACCACTATCCCCTCAGGCCCCATCAGCCATCAGGCCGTGCTCCCACTGAGTCCTGCTGAGTGCTGGGCCCAGTGTCAGGTGGGCAGAGATACCACAGGCACTTACCACCCAAAGCTTCTGGTAGTCATTAGAGTTTATGGGGATGCAGGCCCAGAGCCCATGAGGAGGGTGTGTGCTAGTGTCACCCCATGTCAGGGAAGGAATGGAAAGGTCATGTGGGCTTTACCTGTTTATACAAAGGAAAGCAATAAAGACAGGAAGGAAAACTCAAGTCTTCCCCTAAAGTTAAAAGTGGGTTTCTAATAGAGCTACCCTACGACCCAGCAATTGCACTACTGGGTATTTATCCTAAAGATACGAATGTAGTGATCCGAAGGGGCACGTGCACCCGAATTTATAGCAGCAATGTCCACAATAGCCAAACTATGGAAAGAACCTAAATGTCCATCAACAGATGAATGAATAAAGAAGACGTGGTGTATATATATACAATGGAATACTATGCAGCCATCAAAATAAATGAAATCTTACCTTTTGTGATGATGTGGTTGGAACTAGAGGGTATTATGCTTAGTAAAATAAGTCAATCAGAGAAAGATAATTATCATATGATCTCCCTGATATGAGGAAGTTGAAAGGCAACATGGGGAGTTTGGGGGGTAGGAAAAGAATAAATGAAACAAGATGTGATTGGGTGTGAGATAAACTCTAAGAGACTCTTAATCTCACAGAACAAACTGAGGGTTGCCGGGGGGGAGGGGGTAGGGAGAGGGTGGTGGGGTTATGGACATTGGGGAAGGTATGTGCTATGGTGAGTGCTGTGAAGTATGTAAACCTGGTGATTCACAGACCTGTACCCCTGGGGCTAATAATACATTATATGTTAACAAAAAGTTAAAAATTAAAAATAAAGAATTGATGGGGAAAAAAAGTGGGTTTCTATCAAGGACTTTATAGACTTTGTCTACCAAGTATTTCTTTACAGGAGACTTTACCAAGTGGTGTGGGTCCTGCCAGGAGCCAGGTAAGGCTCTCCACCCTGAAGGGGCTCAGTTCCCACCTCGGCATTGGGTAGGGCCCTGCTTTTCCTTCTCACTCATACCAACCACCACACCATCCATGTTTCTAGCTCTTCAAAGTCCTCCTTGGCCTATTTATTTCAATTATGCAAAGAGTTTGAATTCCCCAAGAGTACAACCTCACTGGGATCAATGATTGTGTCTCACTTCCCAGGGGATTAAGCCCACTCTGACTGGCAGTCCTGCTCAGAGTTTTCATGAGGCTTTTCCAGCCTGACTGTAATCTAATGTAATCAATGGAGAAGCAGCCACGCCACCCAGCCCCTCACAAAGCGCACCCAGATGGAACTACTCCTCCTTCATATGTTAACCCTTTTAAGCCCAGCTTAGACTGTGTGTTGGTCAGGGTTGATGGGAGGAAAGCTAATGGGACTCAGGGCTGGAGATCATGTGTGTTGCATGTTCTACGCTGGTTCATATGAGAGAATGCAGAGACGTGACTTGCCAAAGTAGAGGTGAGATGATAATACAGCCCTTTCTAAGCCTTGGCCATGTGCTGAGCACAGTCTAAGCGCTTTCCATATTATTGAGCTTAATTTTCTCTAACATTGCCAGGAAGGAAATAGTAGCCTCACTTTGCAAATGAGAAAGTTGAAGATCATGGAACTTAGGTCACTTGTCCAAGTCCATAAAGCGGCATGTCAGTGGTGGGTTTGACAGAACCCCTTCTGTTTGGCTCAGAGCATATTCTCCCTTACCTCCCCTGCTCCCTATTTCCCTACCTCCCCGCCTTCCTGGCCCCACTGCAATCCCTGTGGTACTTGCTTGTTTGTTTTTTTATGTTCTTGTGCCATATTATTAGACTAGAGTTTTTGGTGGCTCTGCAATTGAAAAATGCAATTCTTACAAGAGAAAGAGAGGGAGGGAAGGAAAGGGAAGGGAAGGGGAGAGGAGGGAAGGGGAGGAGAGGGGAGGGAAGGGAAGAGAAGAAGGAAGAAAACTGGAGGAAAACAACCCGCCTACAATGATCAGTCAATCTCCCTGTCAGATTGTATTGCCCTCTTGCTAGTGCTGCCCAGTGCCCAAATAACACTCTCTTCTCGATATGTATCATTCTAGCACATTCTGGATAGGAATGTGGTTAGATAGGAATTCTGGTTTTAAGTTTCATCTGCTGCAACTATTCCTTCCCACTTCATATCTTTGAACTTTTCTGCTCCCAGTTCTGTCTAATGGGCATCATAGTAAATATCTCTTCAGCTGTAGGACAAGCAAATGATATACATTCATCAAACTTTGGAAGCCCACCCCTCTTGGGTTTGCAGCCCACCCATAGACCAGAGTACAGCTGTGAAGGACTGGTATAGATTAAGGCCAAGTTCTTGAACCCTGGTTGGGCACCAGTCATGTACCTGTGCTGGGATCTACATACCTTATTAGTTTCTTCTCTGCACCAGAAAGATTACTTTCTTTGTGTATCTCTAGCACTAGTATCATGCTCCTGCATTATTTATGAATTTTTAAAAAGACCTTTATCTATTAGTGACAGTTTTTGTGAGCTAACAACCGATAAAACAATTATTATTTTTTATTAACATATAATGTATTATTAGCCCCAGGGGTACAGGTCTGTGAATCACAAGGTTTACACATTTCACAGCACTTACCATAGCACATACCCTCCCCAATGTCCATAACCCAACCACCATCTCCATACCCCCCTCCCCCCGGCAACACTCAGTTTGTTTTGTGAGATTAAGAGTCTCTTAGACAGGACGCCTGGGTGGCTCAGTTGGTTAAGCGGCTGCCTTCAGCTCAGGTCCCAGTGTCCTGGCATCGAGTCCCACATCGGGCTCCTTGCTCGGCAGGGAGCCTGCTTCTCCCTCTGCCTCTGCCTGCCTCTCTGTCTGCCTGTGCTCGCTCTCTCTCTTTAACTAATAAATAAATAAAATCTTAAAAAAAAAAAGAGTCTCTTAGAGTTTGTCTCCCTCCCGATCCCATCTTGTTTCATTTTTCCCTTCTCTACCTCCCAAAACCCCACTTTGCCTCTCAAATTCCTCATATCAGGGAGATCATATGATAGTTGTCTTTCTCTGATTGACTTATTTTGCTAAGCATAATACCCTCTAGTTCCATCCACATCATCACAAATGGCAAGATTTCATTTCTTTTGATGGCTGCATTGTATCCCATTGCATATATATACCCCATCTTCTTTATCCATTCATCTGTTGGTGGACATCTAGGTTCTTTCCATAGTTTGGCTATTGTGGACTTTGCTGCTATAAACATTCAGGTGCACGTACCCCTTCGGATCACTACATTCGTATCTTTAGGATAAATACCCAGTAGTGCAATTGTTGGATCTAAGAGTAGCTCTGTTTTCAACTTTTTGAGGAACCTCCATGCTGTTTTCCAGAGTGGCTGCACCAGCTTGCATTCCTACCAACAGTGTAGGAGGGTTCCCCTTTCTCTGCATTCTTACCAGGACCTGTCGTTTCCTGACTTGTTAAGTTTAGCCATTCAGACTGGTGTGAGGGGATATCTCGTTGTGGTTTTGATTTGTATTTCCCTGATGCTGAGTGATGTGGAGCACTTTTTCATGTGTCTTTTGGCCATCTGGATGTCTTCTTTGCAGAAATGTCTGTTCATGTCCTCTGCCCATTTCTTGATTGGGTTATTTGTTCTTTGGGTGTTGAGTTTGGTAAGTTTTTATAGATTTTGGATATTAGCCCTTTATCTGATATGTCATTTGCAAATATCTTCTCCCATTCTGTCAGTTGTCTTTTGGTTTTGTTGACTGTTTCCTTTGCTGTGCAAAAGCTTTTGATCTTGGTGAAGTCTCAGTAGTTCACTTTTGCCCTTGCTTCCCTTGCCTCTGACGATGTTTCTAGGAAGAAGTTGCTGCAGCTGAGATCGAAGAGGTTGCTGCCTGTGTTCTCCTCAAGGATTTTGATGGATTCCTGCCTCACATTGAGGTCTTTCACCCATTTTGAGTCTATTTTTGTGTGTGGTATAAGGAAATGGTCCAATTTCATTCTTCTGCATGTGGCCGTCCAGTTGTCCCAACCCCATTTGTTGAAGAGGCTGTCTTTTTTCCATTGGACATTCTTTCCTGCTTTGTCGAAGATTAGTCAACCATAAGGTTGAGGGTGTATATCTGGGATCTCTATTCTGTTCCATTGATCTATGTGTCTGTTTTTGTGCCAGTACTATACTGTCTTAATGATGACAGCTTTGTAGTAGAGCTTGAAGTCTGGAATTGTGATGCCACCAACTTTGGCTTTCTTTTTCAACATCCCTCTGGCTATTCGAGGTCTTTTCTGGTTCCTTATAAACTTTAGGATTATTTGTTCCATTTCGTTGAAAAAAATTTATGGTATTTTGATAGGGATTGTATTAAATGTGTAGATTGCTTTAGGTAACATAGACATTTTCATAATATTTGTTCTTCCAATCCATGAGCATGGAACATTTTTACATTTCTTTGTGTCTTCCTCGGTTTCTTTCATGAGTACTTTATAGTTTTCCAAGTACAGAATCTTTGCCTCTTTGGTTAGGTTTATTCCTAGGTATCTTATGGTTTGGGGTGCAATTGTAAATGGGATTGACTCCTTAATTTCTCTTTCTTCTGTCTTGTTGTTGGTGTAAAGAAATGCAACTGATTTCTGTTCATTGATTTTATGTCTTGACACTTTACTGAATTCCTGTACAAGTTCTAGCAGATTTGGAGTGGAATCTTTTGGGTTTTCCACATGAAGTATCATCATCTGAAAAGAGAGGTAGTTTGACTTCTTCTTTGTTGATTTAGATGCCTTTAATTTCCTTTTGTTGTCTGATTGCTGAGGCTAGGACTTCTAGTACTATGTTGAATACTAGTAGTGATAATGGACATCCCTGCAGTGTTCCTGACCTTAGCAGAAAAACTCTGTTTTTCCCCATTGAGAATGATATTCACGGTGTGTTTTTCATAGATGGCTTTGATAATATTGACCTACGTACCTTCTATCCCTACACTTTGAAGAGTTTTGATCAAGAAAGGTTTTGATCAAGAAAGGATGCTGTGCTTTGTCAAATGCTTTTTCAGCATCTATTGAGAATATCATATGGTTCTTGTTTTTTCTTTTATTAATGTATTGTATCACACTGATTGATTTGTGGATTTTGAACCAAACTTGCAGCCCTGGAATAAATCCCACTTGGTCATGGTGAATAATCCTTTTAATGTACTGTTGGATCCATTGGCTGCTATTTTGGTGAGAATTTCTGCATCTGTGTTCACCAAGGATATTGGGGTCTTTGTCTGGTTTTGGGATCAAGGTAATACTGGCCTCATAAAATGAGTTTGGCAGTTTTCCTTCCATTTCTATTTTCTGGAACAGTTTCAGGGGATCAGGTATTAATTATTTAAATGTTTGGTGGAAATCACCTGGAAAGCCATCTGGCCCTGGGCTCTTGTTTGTTGGGAGACTTTTGATGACTGCTTCAATCTCCTTATTGGTTATGAGTCTGTTCAGGTTTTCTATTTCTTCCTGGTTCAGTTGTGGTAGTGTATATATCTCTAGGAATGCATCCATTTCTTCCAGATTGTAAAATTTGATGGCATAGAGTTGCTCATAATATGTTCTTATAATTGCTTGTATTTCTTCGGTGTTGGTTGTGATCTCTCCTCTTTCATGATTGTATTTATTTGGGTCCTTTCTCTTTTCTTTTTGACAAGTCTGGCCAGGGGTTTATCAATCTTTTTAATTCTTTCAAAGAACCTGCTTCTAGTTTCATTGATTTGTTCTACTGTTTTGTTGTTGTTGTTTCTGTTTCATTGATTTCTGCTCCGATCTTTATTATTTCTCTTCTCCTGCTGGGTTTAGGCTTTCTTTGCTGTTCTTTCTCCAGCTCCTTTGGGTATAGGGTTAGGTTGTGTATTTGAGACCTTTCTTGTTTCTTGAAAAAGGCTTGTTATCACTATATATTTTCCTCCCAGGACTGGCTTTGCTGTGTCCCACAGATTTTGAACAATTGTGTTTTCATTATCATTTGTTTCCATGCATTTTTTTCAATTCTTCTTTAATTTCCTAGTTGACCTATTTTTATCCTTCATGTATTTGGGTTCTTTCCAACTTTCCTCTTGTGATTGAGTTCTAGTTTCAGAGCATTGTGGTCTGAAAATATGCAGGAAATGATCCCAACCTTTTGGTACCAGTTGAGACCTGATTTATGACCCAGGATATGATCTATTCTGGAGAATGTTCCATGTGCACTAGAGCAGAACATGTATTCTGTTGCTTTAGGATGGAATGTTCTGAATAGATCTGTGATGTCCATCTGGTCTAGTGTGTCATTTAAGGCCTTTATTTCCTTGTTTATCTTTTGCTTGGATGATCTATCCATTTCAGTGAGGGGGTGTTAAAGTCCCTTCCTATTATTGTATTATTGTCGATGTGTTTCTTTGATTTTGTTATTAACTGGTTTATATAGTTGGCTGTTCCCATGTTAGGGGCATAGGTATTTAAAATTGTTAGATCTTCTTGTTGGACAGACACTTTGAGTATGATATAGTGTCCTTCCTCATCTCATATTATAGTCTTTGGCTTAAAATCTAATTGATCTGATATAAGAATTGCTACCCCAGCTTTCTTCTGATGTCCATTAGCATGGTAAATTGTTTTCCACCCCCTCACTTTAAGGTGTCTTTGGGTCTAAAATGAGTTTCTTATAGACAGAATATTGATGGGTTTTGGGTTTTTTTTATCCATTCTGATACCCTGTGTCTTTTGATAGGGGCATTTAGCCCATTTACATTCAGGGTAACTATTGAGAGATATGAATTTAGTGCCATTGTATTGCCTGTAAGGTGACTTTTACTGTATATTGTCTCTGTTCCTTTCTGATCTAGTACTTTTAGTCTCTCTCTTTGCTTAGAGGACCCCTTTCAATATTTCCTGTAGGGCTGGTTTGGTGTTTACAAATTCTTTTAGCTTTTGTTTTTTCTGGAAGCTTTTTAATCTCTCCTTCTATTTTCAGTGATAGCCTAGCTGGATATAGTATTCTTGGCTGCATGTTTTTCTCATTTAGTGTTCTGAATATATCATGCCAGTTCTTGCTGGCCTGCCAGGTCTCTGTGGATAGGTCCACTGCCAATCTAATATTTTTACCATTGTATGTTTCAGAATTCTTTTCCCAGGCTGCTTTCAGGATTTTCTCTTTGTCACTAAGACTTGTAAATTTTACTATTAGATGACAGGGTGTGGACCTATTTTTATTGATTTTGACAGGGATTCTCTGCACCTTATGGATTTTGATGCTTGTTCCCTTTGCCATATTAGGGAAATT
>RCUC01117843.1:0-25601 GCA_003697995.1 Taxidea taxus jeffersonii
AAATTTTTTTTTTAGCTGAAAAGAATTGATACCTTATACAGCTGACTAAGGGGCTTCTTTATCAGCGAGGGCATGTCCTGAGACTCAGTGCCCTGATTTGTAAATGGGCCCATTGTAACATCCTTTGTAAATGATAAGGACAGGTAGACCTGGGTTAACGATCTTTTCTGAACTCACCTGGACAGGGGAAAGCTGGAGAACGCTGCTGGGAATTGCACTGAAGAAGAAACATTTGAATGGGAGGCTGAGTATTGGAGTAGATTCCAATTATGACCCAGCTATGGGATGACTTGGTATTGGTAAGTAAATAGCTCTTAGTGTCTGATTTCTCACTGACGAAATGAGATTTTCAGGGTATACAGAACAATTGAAACTGGTGAGTAAGAGCAAAGTCATAAAAATTGTTTGTGGGTCATATAAACTAAACTGACTCACACTGACCTAGATTGCTTAAAGAGATGTTGTGGAATCTTCACACGTAGTGTTGCTTCTAGTCTACCCTCATTTCCCTTTTTAGGGGAGATTGCAGGAGAGAGGTTTATAACGAGTGGGTACCTGAGATGAGTCTGAATGGTGTGGGGTGCTCCTGGCATTAGGACATAATGCTCCTGGCACCATGTCGTGCATGGCAGTCTCATGAGTGAGTCAAGGGGCTGTAATGATGAGTTCCAGACCTTTGTGAGAATGGTTCACAAGTGATCCCCAGTTTTAAATGGGATCATTTTTGATCTGCTCAGATACTCTGCATCAGAAATGAGTCTGCTCACAAATTCTTAGAAGAAAATCAAAGAGGATGCAGCAGTGCCTTCCTTCTCTGGTGAGTTATGCTCAGCAACCTCCCTTACACAAATTCTGTGCTGTGCATGGAGTAGGGGTGGGACATGCACCTTGAAATTCCTGGAGGCTGAAAGTTCTCTGAAGGCTCTTCAGCTGGGCTCTCAGCATCAAGAATGAAAATGTTAGGCCCAGAGAGTGGGTCTGAAAATGGAAATCTTGATATGGGAGAGTATTAGTTACTTGGAAAAGGTAGTGAATTTCTTTTTCCCTCATTTACAACCTGAATGTTATTGAGGCATTAAGAGAATCAGTTTACTTATTTCCCATTTTAGCCCTAGATCTTTCTAGTTCATTAATAATTAGTTATTTCTTTAGACAACCCAATAACACAGATGCCTGTTAGTCTCAGTGTTTGAGTAAAAGACACTGAGGCAGAGCAAAGTTAAGGAATTAGTTCTCGTCTGGCTAAAATTCTTGATTATATTAAATACCTTACTCTGTTTCACCTTTTTCCATATACAGCATAGATTTTAACCTACAAATGATTAACTAGCTTGATCCTGCTACCCACTAACTCTCTTCTTCCAGTTCCCTAATGGTATAAATAAGCTTCAGTTCAGAGAAAATAAGTGGACAAGATGGTTAAGAGGAAAGTTTTTGTTTATTTATTTTGAGAAGTCAGTAATTCAGTGACCATTCTGTCTTCCTCAAATTTTGTTCCTTGTCCTCCAGAATGTCTACTCAGCTGGAGTGGCCACTACCTTAAGAGGCCATGAGTCTCTGTCAGTAAAAGGGAGTTGGTCCTCCATCCCTCTCAGACCTCACAGAAATATTTTGTCAAGAATCTTTGGATTTCACAAAAACCCCTAGATTGCTTCTCTCAAACTGCAAGTTTAATTATGATATTTTTAAGAGTTGCAAAAGACATAATTTCCCTTAATTTAAACCTTTTTCTAGTAGCATTTAGATTTGTATTTCAAGGGAAGCCTGTACATGTTAAAAAATATATATACATTGCTTAGAAAATTAGTCTTGTTGTTTCCAAGTATTCAGGACTTGTAAATTTAAAACAAAACAGAACATATTTTGATTTACTTAGGCAAACTAGCCTCAAAAGAGAAAAAAACACTAGTTTATAATTTAAACTTAAGAAGTTTTATACTGGGGAATTTTTTTCTACTTTCCTAAATCATGCCTCATAAATTTACTTTAATTTTCTGAATATTTACATTTCCTCTGAAATAATTGTATCAAGTCAGTCCTGTCCTTTATTGTTTTTCAAACTCAGACTTAATGTATATTACTCACAAAGCGATGAGGGAAAAGGCTATTTTAAAGAAAATGATTCAAATTAGTAATTTTTTGGAAATGATTCGGGTGGCATCCACTTGGCAAATGGCCTGTGGATTGCAGTCCTGATGGATTTCCTGCCCTCTTGAGGCTTTGAGTTTCCCATCTGTTCAGGGAGTCCATCTCCAGCTCCTCAGCAGCTTTGTAATTTTTACTGTATCATTGACTACAGCCTTTATGTAATATTTGGGTTGCTATGTTCACCAAACTAATGTTCACTTAATTTTTGTCCTTAATTAACTTAAAAAAAATTTTTAATTAACTGGATGTATCTTAAAAGGTGGTTTTGTATCCCTGCCATAAATAGATGGACAAAATCAATTTAATGAAAACCATACAGTGTTATTAAATTCTAGCTCCAAAGAGTTGTCTGCTGAAGACTGAGCCTGAGGCTTGCTTTCTATTTCTTAAAAAGCAAGAAAAAAGTGTTAGAGAGTTCTTTGTCAGCACTAGCCTGAGACTTTCTTCCTGATAAATTGCAAGGTTCAAAAAACCTGAAATGATACAAATTTCCTTACTGTGTTATTGGATATCAGTATGCCTCCTAAAATTATCTTGTACACACCAGTGGTGTGTACACGTCCCTCAACCTGGGAAACATGGGGTTGAGTATTTCCAAGACTTATGTCAGCTGTAACTTTATTATACTGCAAACCAGTCATTTCAGTTTACAGACACGCAAAAGACACAGAAGTACTTTTCTCTTCTGGTGCTTCGAAAAGCTGATATACAAACATCTTGTAGGAAGAGCTGACTCCTCTCTACTCCATAACTCTGGCTAACTTGTTCAGACATGAAAAGGTAATGAGGAAGTGTGAGTAAGAGCAGGAATTAGGATTCAGCTGGCCAATCTGATTTGATTGTTGCCAAAGACCTTTAACAATCAAATGGAGAAATGTTAAGTCAGTTGAAACCTTTTTTGGCAGAGCTGAAAGTCAAATTCTGGCATCAGTTTGACAAAGTAGCTCTATTTTGATAAAATAATTGATGTAATTTGGGTAATATTGCCACACTTTATTATCTTTAACTTCTAACTGCCCAGTGACCATTTGCATGATGAAAGTAAATGTTTTATTATTTATTATTTTTTAAAGATTTTATTTATTTATTTGACAGAGATCACAAGTAAGCAGAGAGGCAGGCAGGGAGAGAGGGGGAAGCAGGCTCTCTGCTGAGCAGAGAGCCTATTGATCCCAGGACCCTGAGATCATGACCTGAGCCCAAGGCAGAGGCTTAACCCACTTGAGCCACCCAGGCGCCCTAAAGTAAATGTTTTAAAAACTGAAATGAATAGCCATTTCTGTTAATAATTTTGTTTATGTTTTTTTTTTTTTTTCTACAGTCTTGTATAATTAGAGTGAAACCTTAGTTCAAGAACTTTCTTTTCTCCTTTGGAGAGTACTGATAAGTTGTTACCAAAGCTTTGAATCATTTTGTTATCCAGCACTATGCAAAATGAATAATTAAAGCTGACTCACATAGAAAGTGGCAATGGAAAATTAGTGGGAAAATTCATTTTTATTTTTTGACTTCTACTGCCAACATAAAAACCATAATGGCAATTGAAGTATCGTTATTTTTCAGTAATCCATTTTACTTGGCAGAGACTGCACAGAGTTCCAACTTTCTGCCTGGAACCCACAGGTAGTACTTGTTGTAAGATTAAAGTTGGTACTAGTTATTTCAGACATTCACTGCTGAGTGGGAGATAGGTGGCTCATCCTCACCAAACGTAGCCTTAAAAATTTCCATGGCACCTGCCACTGTGAGCTACAATTTCCAGTTAGTGCAAGCTTCTGCTCCTCCGTTATGCCTTACCTACTTAATTCCTACTTCACTTTGCATAGAAAACAACACAGAAAACAAAAGGCCAGGCTCACAAGTTGCAAGGCTAATTAAGCACAGTATCTGCAAAACCAGACCCTGGGTCGGAAACTTGAAATTCAGTGGCTTGATGTCTTGGATAGCATTAGCCTGGTAAATAGGAGACCTGAGTTCTGGGTCAGCTTTACTACTAACTATGTGACATTGAGCAACTCTGTTGTCTTCACTGATTTTCAGTGTTCCCTTCTCTAAAAAAAAGGTTGAGAAGAGATCTATATAGCCATTTCTTGCCTTCCCATCCTATGATTGTATCTGCTTCATGTAGTGTTAACAGTGATATCTAGCATCAAAAATAATCTTCAATTATCTGAGATTTTAAAGTAACAACCCAGCCTGGCATAAGATTTTAAAAAGAATAGACAGCATAAACTCTCATCAAGTCATACACTTTATTAAGCAATTAATAATAGACCCACAGTTACACAGATACTATGTTTCTGACTTGCAGGTTAATTCATTGGCTTTGCTATATATTGACCTTCCGAAAGCCAGAGAATGATAGATAGGGGCCTAACCATTAAGTAGTTGATCTTCAAACATACCTGCATTAATATTTTGTCGATTGCATTTCATTTTAATTATAGTGTGGTTAAAATTCCAATGAGGTAAATATTTTCCTTTATGTGAGAACTCCAGAGAACAGTAGCTTTGAAACATTTATCATAAAATAAACACACACTATTACCCAACAGTTATGCATAAAAATGTCTTTAAGTGACTAATATAGGCTTCATGTAAAACCAGTGATCTACATTGAGCTTCACAGGAAGAACATGTTTCCACAGACCATAGAATATCCCCAAGGTAGAAAGCTAGCTGAAAAAAATGTGCCCAAAATACTACTCACTTAAAGTCTTTCCTTTTTTACAACAGCTCCATCCTACAGGCTAAAGCTAAAAACCAAAGACTACATTTTTCAAATTTGTCAAAACCAGGGAAAATGTGCCTATTTATTTTAAATTTGAACAAAATGTGATAATTCCATGTTTTTAACCTGATATTCATCTCTTTTACAAGAGAAGTAGTCTGACCTCAAGAAAAGTAGCAGGTAATAGTAATTTTAGTCAGTCAACATCTACCTGTTAAAACACAGCTACTCTAGATAAATAAGTGGTAAACTTTGATAGGAGTCTTGCTCAACTTGTTGTTAAAGTTACTCCAGAGAAGGGACCTCCATTTGGTAGAGTTCCTTTCTTCTGACACTTCATTCAGCAAACTCTTGTGTCGGGTACATACTAATCTTCTTATGCAAGTTACATATCACATGGTATTTTTCCAGTGGAATCAAATGTAAAACATCTGGTGACAGAATCTTCGAACAATATCCCAGAAGCTGTGTGTCAACCCACTCCTACAAAGAGAAAAGAAAGGGAAGTCTGAAGCTAGAAACCTTGAGACAGTATTCTATGCTGTGCTCTCGCTTGCTTGAATTAGGCACTTTGCCATACCTGATTGTGTGCAGTGAGAAGAGACACCATAGCAAAGAGGAAGAACACTGCCTCTGTGGCCAAATTTGCTTTTGAATTCTTGCTTCCCCACTTAATAGATTTGGAACTCGGCAAGTTTTTAAAACCTCTTTAAGCCTAAGTTTCTTCTCTAAGTTGGAAATAATATCCTACTCGAAGTTGCTGCAGGGATAAAATGAGATAATGTGAGTAAAGCTCTTAGTACTGAGTCTGCAAATGATAAGCACTCTGGAATGTGTAGCTTCCATTTAATCTTGTCATTAACGGAGCATAGAGATGACAGATGAACTAAGACTTATTAAGTCCCTAGAACTCCTTGGGCAAAGAGAGGCTCTAGAAATTACCCCTCCTATGTTTTCTCCCCACCCCCACCTCACCCAAGGTTCCTCTTTTTAAATTTGAGAGCTAATTCTCTAGCTTGTGTTCCCTCTTTCCCTTTATCTCCTCTTTCTAATCCTCCTGATTAATTTTAGAAATATCACTGCATATCAGCAAAACCATCAGCAGAGAAAAACAGTAAAAATTCAAATCATTACCTAAAAGTTGTTTATTAGTAGATATTTCCAAGTGGTAGAAGTAATGATGATTTTTATCCTCTTGACTTGTGCTTTATATTTTCCAAACTTCTACATTGACATAGATTATTTTTGTAAGGACAACAAAAACATGTATTTAAAAGTGTATGTGTACGTGAGTGAGTGAGTGTGTGTGCGTGTGTGTGTGTGTGTGTGTGTGTGTGTGTAGCTGGGGGAAGTTACTTATTAAGCTCAGTGAAGATGTGGTTGTATGGGATTGTCTGAAATAATTGGAGCATGCCTGAGTACAAAAAGAAAATTATTTTAGCAAAAAGCTTAGGACTTAGGAGACATTGGTTTAAATCTTAGTATAATGATCTTGTAGCTGTATCACCTTGGTTACTTAGCCTTTCTAAGCCTCATCTCTGTCATCCATTAAATGGGGTGGTAATATCATTCTCCAGCAATTTCTTGAAGGCTGAGCTTGCATGTGAAAAAAGTATGATATATGGTACAGAGCTTAGATGTGTTAGTTGACATAAAACCTGAAGACTATCTAAATGATTTAAAAAATAACTACAAAACTTAGACAAAACCTCTTGTATGAATGAAAATTATTTAAAATTATTCCATGCATTTGGATGTTTCACCCATACCTGAAGTATAACATAGTAAAAACTAAACTTAATATTATTCCTCATAGTCCCTCTCATAGTAGTTCCTTTTCTTAGATTTATTGGTGCCACTGATGAAGAGATCTGCTTTATAGTTCCCCAAGCTAATAACATCAATTCATTCCAACTTTTGATTTTGCAATATTCAATCTCTTCCTTATTTCAATTGAGGTTTCCTCTGAAATATTGGTTTGATTCTAGTCTTTCTCTCCTTCAGGGCTTCCCCACCTCAGTACTATTAACATTTTGTGCTAGCTTGTTCTGTTAGGAGGGTCTGTTTTGTGCATTGTGGGATGTTTAACAGCATCCCTGACCTCTATCTTATGAAAACCAAAAGTGTCCCCAGACATTACTAAGTATCTCCTGGGAGGCAAAAATCTCGGCCAGTTGAGAACCACTGCTCTGCTTTGCACATGTCCCATAACAAAAGCAACCTTGAGTCACAGCACAGGTCCCAGTAACACTAATAATGGCAACAGCAACTTTTATAAACATTTACCCCAAATTTAGAATTGGAAGCTGAGATTGAAATGAATTTCCATGTAACTTTCAGAGTGTTAATAAGAGAATGCAGAATATGTCACATTCGTATCTCTGATACTCTTTGAATAAGGCAGTGCTTTGCATTTCCCTGGAGGAGTTATGCATGATCAAGTGAAATGGTCTCCCATATCACACTGACTCTCATCTGAAAGTAACCATTTAAAACAAAAATGCCTTCGTTTGTTTATTTTATTTTGTTGTTACTCGCATTCAGTATTTTTTTTATATATCTTCTTGCTTATTTACATTAGAACACATTCATTGAAGTGTAGAAGGAAAATGTAATCTGTATCTGATACTGTCTGTAATCCACACCAATGTACTGACTAGTGTGTATTAAATGTTAAATAATCAAGTATAAATCCCTACAAATAAGGATTTACAATGCATAAATCCTTAGTAGATTATTATATAGATGTTTAAGAGTGTTTTGATGATGTTTAGGGGAATTGTTTGGGGCTCTTGCTTGTATGAAGAATGCATTATTATTTTTCCCATTTAAAATAAAATATTTGTGCTTGCTACAAAAAAAAATTTGCTTTCCCACACATTTTCAGAAGTAGATTAGATTCAGATATTTAGGAATGCCTGCAGTTATATTACTTGAGCATTTACTAAATGCTGGCATATTATTTGAACATTTACTATGTACAAGGCAAAGGCACAGCACTGTCTTATTCAGAGAGTATCAGAGATATGAATGCAACATATTCTGAATTCTGTAACTCTCTAAAAGCTACATGAAAATTCATCTCAGTCTGAACGTCAAACTAAGCATTACTAGATGGGAAAGAAAGGTAGAAGACTTCATTTAAAATTTTTTAGAAACCACAGAAGCAATTCTGGTTCTTAATCCTGAGATTAAAAAAAAAAAAAAAAGGTGGCTGTTCTCATTGTAAGGATAAGGGATTCCATTCCCTCACTTTCTATTTATTCCTCCAAACTTCTGTTCTTTCATTTCATTAAAACTCCACTAGCCATATTCATCAACAGTGTTTTGTGGGAAACCCAGTGGGTTTCAGTCCATATCTTATGTGACTTCTTGGCTTTTTTTTAAACACCACTGATCATTTAGTTTTTTTAAATACTGTATTCTCAGATGTATATTGCAGAGTTAGATTTCTTGCTTGATCTGCAGACCCTATATTTAACTATACACTGGGCATCACAACTCAGAAGTTTTACAGACACACCTATAATTCAATTATGCAAAACTGAATTCATCACATCTCCTTCAACCAAAATCTGCTTTTCTTCCTGTGTCTCCAATTTTAATAAATGGCATCAGGATTTCCTCCATTTTTTGAGCCAGAATTAAGGCATGATCCATGGTTTCTCCCTTTCCTTTTTCTCTGTGAACCAGTCAGTCATCAAACCCTATTGATTCTATCCCTTCAGCAGCTCTTAAGCCCATCATATTTCCTCCCTGTTGCTATCATCTTAGTTCTGAATTTTACAGTCTTTTGACTGTTTTATGCAGTTATTTCCTAATTGGCTGCCTGGGTGGTCAACTAAGTATTAACATAAACAGGGGTGAATGGGTGACTCAGTCCATTAAGTGTTTACCTTCGGCTCAGGTCATGATCTCAGGGTCCTGGGATCCAGCCTGCTGGGGGTTCCCTGCTCACCAGGGAGCCTGCTTCTCCCTCTCTCCCTGTCCTTCCTCCCTGCTTATGCACACTCTCTCTCTCTCTCTTGTTTCCTCTCTCAAATAAATAAGTGAAATATTAAAAAAGAATTTAAAATAAGCTGCTTATTTTTCTCAATTGACCAGATACATATGTTAACATAGATCAAAGAAAACACCAGATATAGTTGTCAGACCATGTATAATATGGGACTGTTTCAGAAGGACTGTGGGAAGAAGGCAATGAGAGAACCCAGTAGAGTTTCAGGTGGGTCATGGTGAGTTCCTCATTTTGATTATTAAGAGTCATACAGGAAATGCCAAAAACTGAGGTAGCAACAGGAACCACGTTATCAGTGACTTTTTAAACCAATCAAAGTAACAGATAGAAACTAGGAAGGAGCAGTGGAGAGATTTGTAGGATTCTGCAGAATATCCCATTTCTTATCTAGGTCATTTTTAATGGACCAGGTGCACACTTGCTGGTTCTTGTACAATGACATGTCAAAAGACATCATGTAGCACCTTTCCTGAGGTACATGGTCTCAAGCCCTTTCCATATACCCAGGTGTTATGCACCCAGCATCTTCCACTGTGTGTAAAGGTAGGAGATTATTGGATTGAGCCATAAATCAGTTGTCAGTAGAAAGGAATAACTGAGTTACTTATTTGGGGAAAAGGTAAAATTTAGGCATAATTATATGCCTTTTGTATTCTCCTCTAATTCAGCTTTGTTTTAGAATCTATTAAAAGAACTTTGCCTTGGGGCGCCTGGGTGGCTCAGTGGGTTAAAGCTTGCCCCCCCCCACTTGTGTTCTCTGTCAAATAAATAAATAAAATCTTAAAAAAAAAAAAAAAGAACTTTGCCTTTATCCCATATCTAACTCTCCGTGTCTGCTTATTACATCTGCTTTGGTTACATCAGGCACCCCCACATTATAATTCTGCTTATTTTGAAACAGGATGCTGTAAAAGTTATTCTTGCCACTTGCCGTTGCATTAGAAAAAGGGTTGACATGATATGTTGGTCTTTGGATAGGACAGTACACACCTGGAAAAACAATTAGTTACAGATAAATAATGTGGTTAGCAAAGTATGTCATTTTAGGTAAAGTAAATACATGGAATATGGATATTTTAAAGTGCTCTCATAACTTTCCTCAGACATATGTTAAAATAGTACTTTGTTTTCTAATCAACATCAATTGCTTGCAATTAATTCTCAGACTCTGGGTTAAAAAAGTACTTTCTTTTGATTTTGTATTTTGCAGAAATTTTAATGAAAGCAGATAAAATTTTTATTGTCTAAATATTATAGATCTATATAAGTAAAAATTTGAGATTATCATATTCCTTGGATAGTTGATTAATAAAAGCAATGTACAAAGTAGAGTTTGAAGATTGCATTGATTTTTCCAAGCTTAAGTAATTTAATGCATCAGGCAAGATAAATATGAAGGTTTATAATATCTGTTTATTTCTTCATTTTGAATTGCCAAATAATTTCTATAGTCCCTAACTGATTTTGTGGATTCCACTGTCCTCAGAGGTAACTCTGAATTCTGTCTTTCGAAAGATGAAGAGTTATGGAACAAATTATATGAAGTGCTATATAGTTAAGATTAATTAATAATGGTTATAGTAGACATTAATTAATAAATCCATTCTAATTGTAATTACTTATAACAGTGAATTAGAAAATGATTTTATGTTAATGGATCAATGAGAGAAAAAGAAGGGTCTTTACATTTGCAGGAGAGTGGGTATGTGGAAATAGAGGATAGGATTTGTTAATGATATCATCTAAATTGCTTGCCAATAGAACTTTTTCACATGTCTCTAAGAAGACAAGATTTTTTTGATGAGATTTCCTAGGTCCAAATGGTTCAGTGCTGACAAACTTTCAGTATTTCCTCCAGATTACATGGGAAAACATCACAAGAGGCAACTTGTTAGCCCTACCTAATGATCTGATTTTCTGTGAACTAAAAAAAGTGTGTATGCGCAAACAAGATGCTTGTGTCAGGACCTAAAAAATGAAGGTCCCAAACTGATCAATATGTACCTGGCTGATAATGCTATACCATATCAATTTTTAGTGTTCTGTTTCCAGTAAATGGTACCCAAATTTTTATCATACTTTCATAGTTTGCAAAGTTATTTCACATACATTATCACGTTGAGCCCTAAAGAAAATCCAATGAAATGAGTAAAGTGGGTTTTTGCCAATGAAATAAAATAAAAAACATAGATATCTGGAATGTGGCCATGAAGTATCATGGCCACTTTAAATCTCCCTTCAGGTAAAGAATGCAGGAAGAAAAGAAGTTGAGCCTTCTAGAGCAAGAAAGCAGCTTTTTCAGTTATCTCTATACCAAAAGGCTCTTTGGATTATTCTGGTAAGAGTTCCCAGTTCTAGGAACCTAAGTACAGGGTTTCTCCCATATGTATCAGCTTCCAGACAGGTTGTTTTGGACCCTTCCCACAAAGTCTTAAGGAGAAGAAGGTGTTCTCATTTCACTAGATCATAGGGGACATCAGATATCAGGTAGGGAGCAGGCAGTGGTAGGACCTCTTAAAAACCTTTTGTTGTTGTGGTGGTTTTCTTAAAATTATTTTTACTTAAGAACCTTTGAATTCTTTTTTTTTTTAACATTTTATTTATTTATTTGACAGACAGAAATCACAAGTAGACAGAGGAGCAGGTAGAGAGAGAGGAGGAAGCAGGCTCCCTGCTGAACAGAGAGCCCAGTGCGGAGCTCAATACCAGGGTCCTGAGCCAAAGGCAGAGGCTTTAACCCACTGAGCCACCCAGGTGCCCCAAGAACCTTTAAATTCCTTTCATACTGAATTGGTCCTGGTTAAAACTAAAATCTAGTACTAAAAGTTAACAAAACAAAACAGTATCACTGAAACTGTTATCTTAAGAGCTCTTTTTTTTTTTTAAGATTTTATTTATTTATTTGACAGAGAGATCACAAGTAGGCAGAGAGGCAGGCAGAGAGAGAGGGAGGGGGAGGGAGAAGCAGGCTCCTCGATGAGCAGAGAGCCAGTTGCGGGACTCGATCCCAGGACCCTGAGATCATGACCTGAGCCGAAGGCTTAACCCACTGAGCCACCCAGGTACCCCTTAAGAGCTCTTTTAATGCCTAAGCACAGTCAAGAAATAGTGTGGGGACTTGCTTAAAGCAATTGCATTTTCAAGGTTAAGACAAAGTCTTGGTCACTGATCCACATTAAGAATAGCAGAAAGGGGTGCCTGGGTGGCTCAGTGGGTTAAAGCCGCTGCCTTCGGCTCGGGTCATGATCCCAGGGTGGTGGTATTGAGCCCCATATCGGGCTCTCTGCTCTGCGGACAGCCTGCTTCTTCCTCTCTCTCTCTGCCTCTCTGCCTACTTGTGATCTCTGTCTGTCAAATAAATAAATAAAATCTTTAAAAAAAAAAAAAGAATAGCAGAAAAAAATTAGTGGCTAAGTAATGAAGTGACAGGGAAAGAAGGAAGAGCAGAGGAAAGAAGACATGAAAAAGAAAACCGGGAGACATGAACAAAGTACAAAGTTGAATTTCTCTTGTTTTTTTCCATTTCGGAAAAATATCCACAAAAATATTTAACTGTAGCTATTGTACACAGGTTTAAAATTCAGGAATTAGCTACATACTAAAGTAAGTTATAAGTTTAAATCCAAGATCAGTGACACATCTTTCATTTTGCAAATCTTAATTTGGAAAGCCAATTATGAAATGTGAGGATTGACCCTGACAAGAAGATAGACATTTTTAAAAACTAAGATATATGTAAGTCCCTAAACAGAAATGTTTTCTTTAATATATTTTAAGTATTATATCTCTAAAATCAGAATAATACATCATAATGGGACAAGATGTAAAAATCCTTCCATTTCAGGTAATGTAAAACACATGTATTTCTGCACTCAGAAATCCATTCTACTTGCTGAAGAGATTTTGGTTTCAATTTCATTGACATATGTTTGATAAACCCATAGTTTTAAGCATGTTCTCTTAGTAAAATGTCAATTTGCATATAGACTTAGTTTGCTTCCAGTTTTTCCATATGTCTTTTGACTTTCAGTTTAGTCCCTGGGGTTCTTAAAAGTTACATAGGGCTATTTTTCCTCTGTCCTTAATATGGACACTGATCAAACTCAAGTTATGCATCTAAAAATTTAGTTGTAAATAAAGCACAGCATTCACATAATAAAAATAACAATAAGGGGGCACCTGGGTGGCTCAGTGGGTTAAAGCCTCTGCCTTCAGCTCAGGTCATGATCCCAGAGTCCTGGGATCAAGCCCCACATCTGGCTCTGCTCAGTAGGGAGCCTGCTTCCCCCTCTCTCTCTGCTGCCTCTGCCTACTTGTGATCTCTGTCTGTCAAATAAAAAAATAAAATCTTTGAAAAAAAAAAAAAGAAAAAATAGAACAATAAGAATAATTGCATGGAGCACTAGGTGTGGTGCATAAATAATGAATTATGGAACATACCAAAAAATTAAATTAAAAAATAATAATAAACTGAAGTTATCTCAGTCCTTTTTTTTTTTTTCCTATATGAGGCACTTTGGTAGGTAACTCAGTCATCTTCCATTCCAGAATAGAGTTTGCAGTATGGTGATTTTGCACCTTATTGTGGATTTTAATAAATTTTTGTTGAATTGAATAGAAATTGATCAGCTCACATAGGATATCTAGCTGAGACAAATATCTTCTGGTAATTTCTGTTGTTTTCCTAACAATATCTCCCAGTTTAGCTCCCCACTCCATTCTTATCACACATATGGTAGTAAAGAAAGGAAAGAGGAAATCTTTGGAGATGCTGTGGCAGAACACACAACTGTAAAATTGAAATGTTTTCTAGATGGATCCTATTTGCTCTAGAAGAAAGTATATTTCAGTTTACCTCTCCTCAAACACTTGTAGTATTCTGACATTTTCTGATGCTCACCTCAGTCAGAATGGTGTTGATTTTTAACAGAGACTATGGAAAATGGTTTTGAACTAAACTAGGAATCATAAACATAAGGGAGGGGATGAAGGGGACCATCTCAATCTTCAGATTCTTCATGGTCAAATATACATGGTCCCAATCACCTGGATGATTCTGAAACCTATTTTTTGTTGTTAATGCAAACATCTATTCTGATTGGTTGCTATGTACATTCTAATCAGTACATTTATTTTTAACAACTTTATTGAGGTAAAATTGCCATATAACAAACTGCTTTTATTTAATTGTAAAATTTTTAAAGTTTTTCCATTTGTATGCATCTGTGAAACTGTCAAGACAGTGGGTGTATATCCATCACCCCCAAAAGTTTCCTCATACCTCTTGGTAATTCCTGCCTCCTGATCATTCCCTCAGATAACTACTGGTCTGCTTTCTGTCCCTATACATTAATTTGAATTTCCTAAACTATTATATACATAATTTGTTTTTCTTTTTCTGGTCTTGCTTCTTGTAGCATATTTATGTTGCAATTCTTCCATATTGTAAAATGTATCAAAAGTTCATTTTTTATATTGTTGAGTAGTATTCCATTGTTTTAATATACTACAGTTTGTTTATCCAGTCACCTCTTGAAGGACTGTTGTCTAAATGTTTAGGGTTATTAGGATCATGTTGAGTTGGGCTTTAGATGGATGTGCAATTATGATTGTATTCTGCTTACTTTTCTAAGCCTAGTTAGCAGTCCATCATAATGCAATTCATATAAAAAACATTTCTGTGACAAAACATCAACATCTCAGGATTGGGAAACTATTACACTTGTTTTTTTCTTTAATTTAGGCTAGGTCTGTATACCAAAACAATTGGTCATCTCAGTCAGTCAACCCTGAGTAATCAATTTAGGAAAAATAGCTGATCTGAGAGCCTTGAGATTACATATGGCTTTCTATTTCTACTGAGTTTCACTGAGTCTTTCCTTACTTGCTCTTTTGTTTCTGTTTGTTTGAGGAAATTATCTAACACTTAAGCATTGCTAACTCTTCTAAAAGTGAAAATTAATTACACCATATATCTATAACAGTCAAGAATAAAAGGTATATTGGGGGAAACTTCTATTTTTATTTTACAATTTTAAGAGGTATTTTTAAAACTAAGAATAAAATTTCCTTTTGAAATTTGAAAAATCTGTTGATGTTAATCTTTTAATCGGTTGAAGGGCAGAGGACCAACATGGGACAGATTTCTAATTTCATTGATTGGTGCTATAGGAAAATGCTCATATTTTGCAGGTATACCATTGTTAATGCCCAATCCTGTAGTCCTTTTTCATGCAGAACTCCCACTGGGAGTACCACATGAGAAAGAAATGTAGGATGAGACCCGATTATTATAATTCACAAGACTAATTATGACTTTGAGTTTTCCTGGGTAAGCTAATTCTTTCTGCACCCTGGGATCAGTAAGCACGAAAGTAGTCTCACAAGGATTCCACTGCATTTAACATTACATATATTTATAAATAAATCCAAAGACCTTAAATAGCCCTTCAATTCTCTGATGTTTTCTTTGTGTTGTGTTTTTAAATGATAAAAAAAAATTAAATAAGACAATGCCACAGGTGTAGTTTCGCTAAAAAATAAAAATAAAAAAATAAGCTACACATCAATCATGCATTTTTTGGCATTGACTCACTTGTTTTAAATCGACTTTATTTTTATTGGCATCACTGGTGAATAAGACTAAACAGGGACATGGGAAAGCAAGGATTAAAGAGAACTTGAAAGAAAGGAGAACCTCAGACAAATAAGAGTTGGAAGGAAAAGAGAGAAAGAGAAGTGCTGTTATAAGATAAAAGAAGACTGGCAGGAGGGGCTCTGCTTAATTTTCATTTGTATTTGTGGAGAGCTTTGTGAGCAACATAAAATGATTCGATATTCTTGAATGATCTGAAATCTGTTCTTGATTTTTTGGTGTGACAGATCTCACAAACACTGATTCCAGAGTTTTCTATGCCACTATCAACAAATCCCTCCAACAGCCTTTTTTATTCAGTCACCCATTGTATATTTATCTGAGAGAGAGTTTCTTTGTGTACTGAGTAATTTCCATGTTGTGAGGTTTCTTGTCTTCAGTTACCTCTAGTTTTATGCTTTAGTCAGAAAACTCACATAGCATTCAAAAAGGAAAACTCAAAGCAATATAGACTTTTGTGCCTTTTACAAAGAATTAGAGCTGTGTGCCCCTACCAATATAGCAATATATTATATAAGGTCAATACTCCTTTTCACATGCCTCTAATACAGATGCATTTTATGAGGTAGAACAGCAAACACTGAATCACTCTAGTAGAGATACACAAAACAAGTAATTATCGCTAGTTGCAGAAAAATAATTATGCAGTTGTGTGATGAAAACCAGTTTTTAACTGGGAGGAGAAATTCTACCCAAAAAAGCATGTGGAAAAGCTAAATGTTGTGTTCTGGAAAATAAGCCATTCTGTAAAACTTCCTAATGCAGCTGTATCCTCCAGACGAGGTACCATACTTTTTTTTTTTTTTTAAACAGCACACTGCATACTGGATGTAATGCAAGATGCTGGTGTATAAGACACACATAATTACTGCTATTTTCTCTTGGCTTTTCTGTCAAAGTGACCATTTTCTCTTATCAATTCATCTAATATTTTAGTAAGAATACCCTTTATTGTCACCTAATGCTTACCAGGTAGTCCTTGATTATGATTCAATAGACACCTCAGATCACTAGCAGTTCTTATTTGGAGTCAGCTATTTACTATCATAAATTTTACTGGATGTTCTCTGTGTCCAAGATATATAAAATAGCATTTAGTATCCAAAAAAAAAAAACCCCACAAAAAAAAGAGCTAATGGGGCTTTATTTGTAATGCAGCATCTTTTTCTTTATATTATACAGGACACCAACGAAGGTGTTTATCCCAAATACCTACAGTGAGTTCCCTCTGCTCTGACATATACATAGCCCCCATGGAAGACAGGAGGATTTTGTTTCCTTACTGTTAAGCATGGCTGTTCTGGGCCCTTTAACTAAATCCACTACCATGAATGAACTTAGAGCAGAAACAGCAAGTACAGCTACATTTAGGCTTATATCAGCATTTCCATTTAACACATTTTAAAACTACATTCAAGTAATGTGGAGGTTATGACATGAAGTGACAAAACCTAAGTATGTGAGCTGGATGAAACTATCTTTAGCCAGGCTTCCTGGGCCAATGTAGTGAAGTATATGGGCTAAAGAAAGAGGCTCGGGTTTGCCTCTGAATTTTCAGGAGTGTGAAGGCTCTTTTTAAAGTCTTCATATTAAACATATCTTATCTATACACCATAATGGCATCTGTGGCCAGCAAACAAGCCTGTGAAGCTTGAGGAAGTTTCCATCCTAATCCTTTTGATTGCTTCTTGCTGCCTCCTCTCTCTTTGCCCCCACCCTCAGTTGCATGTTGGACTCCATACCTCTACAAAATGAAAAGAACAAGCAAAGAAGACTTCTTTTGGTGCAATTTTTCGATGGTTGATTTTAAGTGATTCACAACTTTCCTGAGCAAAGCTTTGAAATTGGTTTTAATAATTTGGGGCTGGAAAAGAAGTGATCAAGATAGAACCTTTAGAAATCCATTCTATGATATGATGACCACCACAAACAAATGATAAATATATCTGCATTTAGCCTATCTGTATACATATATCTATATATTCTTATTATATATAGAAGCCTTGAAGCAGATACCTATGTCTCTCTACTCATTTCAGCTTAGTTATTATTGCTAATATCTTTCGGACACTGTAAATCTATCTTTGTCTCCTCATTTCCAAATCTGTTCCAGAGCTTGATAGTAAATACCTATGTTGGTGTGATAGATTGCATTGCCTTTAATAATAAATTATTGTATACCATATTCTAAATGTTTTAGTAGATTACTATTTTCCCTCAACAATTTTAATTACATAGTAAAATCAAATATAAATTCTCAAATGGTATATATTGGGGGTTTTAATAGATACTAAATATCACTAAGTGTTTTTCTGTTTTATAAATTATTTTAAAAGAGGTAAAGTTTTCTTTTAAAACTTGGCAAAATAAGTATTTGTTGCTAATCTCATCACTTGTTTTGCCTTAAAGCATATTAATGATTATTCTGGTTATTTAATATTAATAAGTACTCTTAAAAAAAGTAGATCTGCTCATTTGGGATATTGGGTTTTACATAGAATGTGAAGATTAGTGTGATTAAGTACTCTGAATTCTTAAATAATCATTTTAACCACTTCTAACAAATTTAAGTTGAATGCTTTTAAAAGTTCCTCTAAAACCATCATAGGTTTTATTTTGTAAAATCTGCTTCAAAAATTAGTCTACCACTGTGAATGAATTGCTTTTAATAGAGAGACTGGGGGAAAGAAGGGAAATGGAGATTTAGGAGGAGAAAAATGTCAAGTGAATCAATATGATTAATTAAATTAAATGTGGATTTATAAAACTCATATTCATAGATTTACACAATATATTCACAGTGACATTTTAAACGTGTTTTGAAAATCCCTAAATAAAGTCCCATGTACGTGAAGATATTTTCCATCTTTAAGAAATAAAAAAAAAACTTAACAACATAATAGAATCATATAACTTTACTGCCATCTACTATACATTTCAATTGTTTTTTTGACAGAAAAACTGGGACAATTTTAATATGTAGAAGTTTTAAAGGAAATTATATCCACTTTTGCTACTTTCTGAGTTATTTATGCTTAACCCAATAGATAATCTTGACTACTAATGTAACACAAGTAGTTTTTCTTTTAAATTTACATCCAGGTCATTTTGATGTTAACCCATTCAGTTTACCTATTTGGTGTTAACCCACTAAGCTCACACTATGCTGTTCTTCTACTGGATGACTAAATTGTTAAACATAACAGGTCAAATATTCCTAAAAACAAAAGTTAATTTTTACAAGTTGTGAAATACAGTGTGGAGGAAAGGAACTGGTTCTTAGGTTTTGGAAATTGTTTTTTAAAAATTCAGGTAATACAAAGATAAAAGTGGTACCTTAAACCCACTTGTAGAATTAACGTCTGTGAATGATAAAAATAACAGAGTTGTTAGCATGGCACAACACTAACATAAGAGATTTGGAGAGAATATTCAGGTTCAGACAGTACTTAATGATGTGATTTGTGCGCAAATCAACTTAAGAAAACTAGTAAGAGTCTTTAGATAGTAATTCTAAATTGCGATTACTTCCTTTCCTCCCAAAAGTCTGTTAGTGTTGGTGGGTTTCTCCCCCAATCCTGTGTATTTCATATCAGTATAACATTTTTAACACCAGCTTTCATGAAGAGTATATTGTTTATTTCATAAAAATTCAGTCCTAGCCCAAGTTATTTTAACAAATGACAATTTTTTCCCTGTAAAAAAAGTTCTAAGACAAAGATTTTGCATCACAGGAAAAAATGGAGGAAAGTTGAGAGAATACTTTATTTCATTTAGTAGCTTGCTATTGATGATGAAAAACAAGGAAACAAATGTAATTGGTAAAAAAAACAAAACAAAACCAAAAACCAAAGGAAGTTTCAAGTGTCTCAAATAGGGGAATATTTTTAGTTGTAAATAGCTCAATTTTATTTCTAGATCCTAAAATATGTGTCCCTGCCCCCCCCCAACCCAATCTTGCTTCCAATTTCAATACTCCAGCCTTATCAAAGTAAACAAGCTATTGTTAGAATAGAAAACCCAGCTAGATTTGAGGGCTGCTGCCACTTCCCTCTCTTCCTAGCACAATCCTGTGCCAATAGCTTTTGGAAAATGGAAGAAAGAAAGGTCTGCTACTGTGCTGTGTGGAAGTAAAGGGGCAGAGGGGCATCACTTCAATCTCTTGGCTCTCGTCCTTTCTCAATCTCTCCCTCCCTCCATCGCCTACTCCCTCCCTCTCCCTCCCTTTCCCCTCTCTCTCATCTCCAGAGAAAAGAGATGCTCTTCATTCACAAAACAAAACAAGAAAATCTCTATAATTATTTTTGGCTCAGCTCCATTGAAATGCATTCTCCTGGAAGCATCTCTGTTTTAGATTAAAACAATGCTTAGAATATTCATTCTCTCCTCTTTCTTTCTCACTCACTACCCTAGCCTGCTACCCCTAAACCACACCGCTCTTCCCCATCCCACCCCATTTTTCTCTCGCTTTCTTATTTCCCAGGCTTGGTTTCTTTTGCTCTCTGTCACTGCCTTTCGTTGTATTTTTTCTCAACCATACCAAACTTAAGGCCTCAGAGATTGTTAGCATCGATGCCTACAAGTGTAACTCAGGGTCTCCATGCTTAGTGTCAGCTGTTCAAGACTCAAAACGTTTTCCAACCAGGATATATCCCCCAATCCTGTGTCACTAATTACGCTGTATGATTGTTAATTTGTGATCTGATGTTTCAAAGTGAAAAAATAGATGACTTCTAGCCTTGTCCTGTTCAGTAAAATTGGGAATAAAGTTTACTTTCTCTTTCTTGCAGCCCTCTTCAATACCCAGTCCTCAAAAGGTGAATAAAATCTTCATTGTCCTTAGTATGTAGTAGTTATTGAGTTCTAGGGGTAAGACATGGAAAATTATTATTTTAAAAATCAATTTCCATCATTTAGTCACTGACAAAATTTAGCTCATGAAATCAGAATACATCTATTAAAATTTTTTTTCTATCAACAACTCTATCTTTGATTTTGTTTTCCTTAAGGGCAAAAACTTTCACTGTTTTTCATTTTGCTAAGGGAAAAAAATTACAGCAAATGAAATAAAGAATTCCTGCTAGTGTGTACATATTAGTAAAGTTATCTGTGCTGTAGGGTTTGCTTCCCTAAACAGTGGGAAGCAAGATTTTTATTTATAATGACATATTTTTGGAATTCCAATTTCTTACACCTTTCAATTTTTGGTGACTGTAGATAAAAGTTGCTGATAAACCTCTCATTGACAGAGGTAGATCTGATACTACTTTCATTAGCATTAATGTTTTCTATTTCTTACTTGTTAATTGGAATAATTAATTTGTGGTCATTTCTGATTCTTGGTTGTTAGCAAAGGCATCCAACTTTAGTACCTATCACCTATGGAATATATATCCTGTTTAAGAGTTCATACTTGCTCCTTTGAACAATGAATGTTTTGTATGGATACTGTAATCACATATAATAAGAACTAGCCTTCCTGCACTATCCTGACAAACAAAACAAAATCCTGACAGTTGCCCAAATGTGAAATGTCTCTGGGATTTCCTCTCTGCCCAATAACACTAAAGTAATCTTGTAAGCATGTATTTAAAAGAGTTTGGGAATCTATTTCTAAGCCCTCAAAAGAACTCTGATTCCTGAACTCTATTTGGTTTACCAAATAAAGAGAGATAAAGAAAAGGGGGGGGGGAGGAAAACCACACACACTGCCATTAATTATACTGTAAACATTTAATAAATATTCTTTCTTTCTATCCTTGCCCTTTTCAAGAGGAAAGGTGGTAATTTACATGTGCTATGCCTTTTTCTTCTCATTGTTTTATTTCTTTTCTTCCCTGCTTTCTTTAACTTCTGTAGAAAAGAGGTGGACATGTTTGAGAAGATAGTAATGTTTACCTAGTACATTTTTTTTTCATATAAAAAAACAGCCTAGACACCTTCTATTTTGTCTTTGAAGCTTTGTTAAACCACTAGTTCTGGAAGCTGCATTTTAATTACAAAATATTATAAAGGGAATATAGTAGGAATACACAACCTTTGATTCTAAGCCAAATGAGAGGAAGTTTAATAGCAATGTATGGTTGCAGGAATGGTTAAGTTTGGGATCCATATGCATGTTCAACTCACACATTCAGGCAGTGCAATAAAGCAGGGAAAAAACAGCTGATACACAAAAGGGACCGTCTAGACAGTACCCCATCAGTCTGGCTAAATTTGGTGCTGGCATTCCCAGTGGGATTGTAATATAATTGTTCTGGTGTCTGCGTTCATTCCCCCTGTCAAACACCATTCCAAATATATATCCTTCTCCCCCTAACCCTTTTCCTTCCATAAATGTGAAGCCCAAACTGTGCCATGCTAGAAAGGGTGTTAGATGGCCCAACACCAAGAAAATGTTATAATTTAGCAAAATCACATTGTTCAATCCCTTTAAGAAAAATTCCTGTTACTGCCTAACAACAGATAGAATTAATTCCAAATTTTGAGAATTTAAATTAGAACATGGAAAAATTTACATGCAAATACAAATAACCTTGAAATATTGAGGACTTTAGGTGAAAGTAAATAGGCCTTTTACCCCTTTATATTTATTAACCTTTGTTAGAAAATTTAACAGAAATCAGAGATGTGAAAGTGTAATGATGGACATGGATCATAAATTCTAATGAAGAAAGGCTAATGAAAAAAAGGTTAAGCAAAAGCACTGAAAAATGCAAATTGTGTATTTTTTCTTTCTTAGGTTTGAAAATCATAATATTTTTTCTCTCTAACCATCTTTTGAAAGTTAAATTTCTCTTAATTTTTATGTGAATGATTTCTTTCTGTCTCGCTCTCTTTCTCTTTTTTGGGGGGGGGTTGGCATTTTAAAGGAGAAACCAGAAATATTGTTTCACTGTCTTGTGATAACTATCAATATTTTAAAAATATTTTGGTTTGAGACATCATGAAAATGAAAATCACTACTTACAGAATAAAATAAACTAAAGGGCCTGCCATTAAAATGAATAATGCATATATTATTGACAAAAATGCTTATGATATAAAAACTTCCACACCATTGACATTTAAGCGGTCAGATTTTTTTTAAGAAAAATGCAGATTTTTGGATTGCCGAATAAAATAATAACCAGATACACTTACTTTATTTTCTGTTCCCAAGTGTCACCTTTGGACATTGTTTAGATATTAAAATTGACCAGGAAATGTATTTTTTAAATCTTTTTTTTTAACAACAAGAAAAATTACCTTGAGAAAGAGACTGAGCAGTTTTGTTTTATTGATTATGGGTCTGTATTTGTACTTCCTATTTTAGAGGTTAGTAATCCTTTCTTGGATCTTATAAATAGAATTTGTCTCCCATCTCAGCAGTTTTGAGATGCGTGGTAGGCTAGGATCCCAAGTGTGTGAAGAAGGTCCATACCCTCATCAGGGACCAAACTAACTAGAGCAAATTCAAAGAAAATAGTTCAGACACTAGATCCTGGCTTTATCCAACTTTAGAAGGCTGAGAGACAAGTACACCAACCAAGACAGGGCTAATGAGAAATGGCTGTTCCAGGAAAAAGCAAGACACAGGGTCTCAACTCGCACAAAGACAGAGCACAATTGCACAGAAAATCACCACCAAAGCAATCAGGAAACATTCAGATACATTTACAGATGTCTTAAAATTCTCGCATAAAAATGAAAGATTAAAGATTATAGATGTCTTAAAACTCTTATATGGAAAAGAGTTTGTATCCTTCTGTTTTTAAAAATAGTGATTTCATATTTTTTCCTTCTTTGTATGGAATTTTTATTTTGGCTTTGCCCATGAGTATGAGAAACACATCATTTTAAAAAGACAAAATAATATTTGAAGAGTGGTTATGTGAAGATGGGTGGGATGCTTGTGATTGTTTTTTATTCACTTTATTTTATTTTATGTTTTTTTACCTTATGTACTGGCGGAAAGTAAAAGGCCTGGCTGCAGGCCTTTCTGAGATGAAACAGTGTAGCAAAATCTGAGTTTTATACTTGATTTTCAAACTATTGAATAATATCCTATGAGACCTCTTAGGTCTTAACTGGATTAAAATGAATATATTTGTGCTCTGGCTCTTTTCAGCTAACTAATGTGCATGTGAATTGATAGTATGCAAGGTAACTGGTGAGAACAAGTATATGTGACACTGGGAGAAGATGCGGGCTCCGGGCTGAGGGTGACTGTGTGAAGGAGAACGCAGGATGGTGTGGGCTGCCTCCAAAGAGTGAGAGAAATGAAAATTAGCAGGCCTTGGGGTCTGGTGGATTTTGTCGGGAGCCAGAAGAGAGGCTTAGTTGGGAGATGAAGAGGGAGGGGAAGAGTGGTGGTGAAGGGAGGGAGGAGAAGGGGGTGTGGCGTGTGTGTGTGCGCGCGCACGCGTGTGTGTTGGCTCTGAGATGTCAGTTATGGCTGAGCTTCAGGTTTTTGTTTTGTCGGTTCCCAGCGTAAATAGGCTGGAATTTCAGGTTCAGGTTGGAGTGCATGCAAAGGTATCGTCGTCCGAGTTTCTTTTTCTGGCCCTTCACTGTGGTTGCCCTTCCAAACATTGCTGCTACTACAGAGGAGGAGTGGGGGGAGCAGCAAGAGATGGGGGTCTGTCTGCAGCTGCCCCTCTCACACTTGAATAAAAGAACTTTTTTTTCAGGGGTAGGGAAGCTGTGAATACCTTTCCCAATAAGAGATGAGGCATATTGAAAACTATATTAAATTACCCTGATTAACAATTTAGCCACGAACAGGGGAGCTTTGGGAGATCTCTATAGGCAGAACTGGGGGCTATTCATGCCAGCAGCTAAGAGGTCGAAAGGTTTCTGAAGTTCACAGGCTCAGAGCCTTTGTTATGCTAACAGACAATCTCAAATCAGCTGCCTAGTGGAGTGTGAAATATAAATGATTCCTTGAGAACTTCCAATAAGTTGTCACTCTTGCTCTCCAAATACCGGGACAGGCTGCTAATTTCTAGCAGGCCCTTTTGCAACATCGCTAGCCCTAAATGAATGCCTTTGTAGTTCAAATAATCTTTTCAAGGGAGCTGTCCTATCATCATAGCCCAAATGCATCTTGGTTTTGACTATTAAATGAAAATCAGGGCTCAGCAGTGCTTGACTTTTCCAAGCGGCCCGATGTTTGGGAAGGGTGGTGGCAGCTCTCATGCACAACAAGTTAGCACCCACTGCAGGAGGGCTGGGGCATTAATAACAGTGCAAGGCCCCAGGAGCTACCCCAACTCTCACCCCCACTCCGTACCAGGAACAATGCACTGGGAGAGATTTACGTGGCTTCCCTCAGGCTAGACTACCTTCCTCTTTCAACCACACCAACATGTCTCTGATTTATGGACCCTCTGTCCAAGAGGACAGCCAGCTGACCTGCTAGCATCTGACTGGTCACTTCTAAGCATCAACTTTGGAGATGGATGTATTCATTCTTCAGGGCAGGCGAGGCCAAAGGGAGGAGGGCAAGGTGTGTGTCCAGGCCATGCCCCTGGTATCAGATGCTTGTGTATATTATTTTACCATTTTCCCATAAGGAGGATGCAAACATGGCTTGTGATCTTGGGTATGACCCTTGAGCATGTCCAGATGGACAGAAAGAGGTTCTGGCTCCCTGAGTCCGAATTACAAAGCCTTTTAAATAAGGAAAACTGCTCCCCATTCCAAAACCAAGACAAGTTGCAGAGAGTGAGCATGAGAATCTATTCGGGAAAGCAAGTGTATACGCAGATTTAAACATTTTACTAAGAAAGGACAAAGCCAATTTATTAAAAAAAAAAATCAACAACAACAGAAAAAAAATGCAAAGAAGAGGACAGAAACCAAAGAAATGAGAAATCCATTTCTATCCGTCTTTACAAAGGAAGGGGTTAAACCTTAACAGTTGTAACTTGGGTCCTAAAAATATTGATATTTCTGACTCTATGTCCTCTATGTCTTTGCTGAAATACAAAAAGGTATGTGATATCACAGAAGTCTCTGTTTTTTCCAAACAGAGCAGGATTGATTTTTGGCAAGGAATGGGGGGG
>RCUC01117845.1:0-12106 GCA_003697995.1 Taxidea taxus jeffersonii
TTTATTTGGTCCTCAAACGTGTCATATAGTGTCTACAACATCAGCGTAGTTTAAAAACACAGTTGACATGTGCTGGCAGCTTCCTTCTGCTAGGCCCTGTTCTGAGGGCTTTACACTTAACTTATTTAATCTCCCCAACAACTATAGGAGATATAGATACCATTATTATTACTAGTTCACAGCTAAGGAAAGTAGGGACACAAAGAGATGAACTACCTAGTCAAAAGCCAGGTAATACAGTTGCTATGGCTGTGCTCTGAAATATGTTACTTTGTTTCTTTACAAAATAAGAGTTCTGATGGTGGATGATTAAATATACCACCAATTCTGATAGACACAGAGAACAAAACTATTGCATTCGAGTCTACAAAGCACACCAGACATTGGGTAGGTGCTAAGAATATTACCAAGAGAGTAAGGAAAGCAGAGGAGGACCAGAGGCCACAGCTGTTCCTATGAGGGCAGTATCTTGCTTAACCTACTCATCCATTTGGCTGCAGTCTGAAGTGGCAATTGGATTTTCATTCATTTATTGGCTGACATGATTTGTAATCATCTCCTCCGAGTAATGCCTCTTGTTAGACATTAGAAATGCAATTGTGACTGAAGGGAGCAAAGGCCTGGCTCTTTTTAAAAAGATTTTTTTTAAAGATTTTATCCATTTATTTAAGAGAGAGAGAGTAAGAGAGAGCACAAGTAAGGGGAGGGGTAAAGGGACAATAGAACTTCCTGCTGAGCTCAGACTCTGATCTGGGGCTCCATCCCAGGACCCTGAGATCATAACCTGATGAAGTCAGACACTTAATTGACTGAGGCACCCTGCAAAAGCCCAGATCTTAAGTTTGTAGTCAGTAACGAAGATGGACATTAATCAATACTGTCACCAAAAAGTATGAAATCACAACTGTGATAAGTTAAGGAGAATAGATGGACAAAATTCTCTGTAAGACAGTTACTGGGGAGACTGACCTCACTCAAGTAGTCAGGAAGGTGATCTTCAGACTGTAACCTGAACAAATGAGCAGGTACTTACCCGGCAAAGGGGTACATTTGGCATGGTGGAAAATGTGGCTCTGGGAAGCTAGGTTGTTAGAAGGAGCACAGTGCCACTAAAAGAAGAGCTGGTGTCTGGAAGAAGCATGAAAGACAGATTAACTTGAATAGGTAAGCATATGTCTCTCTGTGTGGGAAGTATACCTTACATATCAGCTGACTTGAGAAGTCAGAGAGTGACCAGGAAAACAGCTGAGGGAGCTGAATGCAGGGGTTGGTTAGACAAGTGATTGAAAGGCAGAGAAGGCAACCAGGGGATAGAAGGCAACCAGGGTATATAAGACAACCCAGAGATTAGTAAAGATGGGACACCCTAGTCCCTCATATTAGTGGGACAAAGGAGAGAGTGTTCAGAATAGCCTCATGGAAGCCCAGTTAAGAGAAACCTCATAGAACCTAGTGAGCTCCATGTCCCTAAAACATAGCCAAGATAGCCAGGGAGAGGGGGAAATAACTTGGTTTCTCCAGTTCTCCACTCTGCCAGCTACTTTTCCCACTGACAACCATTTAGCCACTTACCTCAGACCTAGGGAAATAGTCATAGTTGCCACTCTCTGTGAAGTACAGAATGAAGCAAAGGAGATACCAGGATAGATCTGTAGTAAGAGGCCCAAGGCCAGGACAGACATGACATAAACCTGTCTTGTTAAAGATGTTCCTTAAATCCCCACTCCCTAAAATCTGCCTTTTCTGGAAGCATCTTCTATGTTAAGTTCCCTCTGTCAATTCGAAATCCCAACCTACTCTCTGATCTCATTTATTTTTATTTTAGGATACGTTCACTTATTATATAAAGTAGTATAGTACAAAATCTACAGAGTTCAATGTCACAGACTGAATAACTATATTAATAATGTAACCAATTGTCTATTATTTTTGGTAATTTGCAGGCATCATCTGTATTTGCTATAAAACAATTAACTCAAGAACCTTATAATAAGGGAGAATGAAAAGATAAAAAATGACCATAGATTAAACCTTGAGTAATTGCTGCATCAACATTAAGAACCAACATCTGTTTCTAAATGTTGCCTGGGGTATAAAGGCAGATTAGCACATTTGTCCCTAAAGAACACACACTTCAACTACAATAATGTGCCAGGAACAGAGATTCTCTTCTCCAAAGCAAGACCCACAAATCTTCCCAAAATATTCCCCGCAGACAGTTACAGACTGATCATGAGGCCAGTTCTTGAGCTTCTTTTAGAGTCTCAAAATCAGTCACCTGAAAAGCATTTTAAACCCTCATCACAGATGTAATGAATTCTATCCCAAAAGAGGCTCATTCTTCTACCATCTGTTTAAATCTGGCTTCCTAACTGACAGTCCATCCCTGAGACTGAATTTGAAGGAATTCGATCAGCTGTGAAAAATCCCAAAGATTTAAAAAAAGAACTGAAAAGACTATATGAAGTAAAATATGTTTATGAAACAACCCTTGTGAACCCTTCTCCTCTGACTTCTTCAGGCATTTGATCCTGTATCCAAGTTGTCTTGATTGGTAATGGTAAAGCACATTTGAACACCTGGAGATGAGAAACTAGGAGTTTTTATTTTAATTCTATTTCTGATTCTCCTTAATGGAGTTGCCTACAAGTAAGAGAATAGAGTGTCATAGCGTATTGAGAAAATGCCAACATAGAAAATGAGACTTGTTTTATTACCCGTGAGTCAGTCTTGCATTCTCATGCTGAAACATTCTCAGAAGTTGACGTAAGATGACCTGACCAAGGGCCTACCACAGATCTGGTGATAAAATCGCCAACAGAGTCCAAGAACAAGGTAAGGATAGCACATAACTTAGATTTAACAAAAATCAGATAGCTTAGGTAAATGAAATAATCAACTTTGACAAATCTAAATTGGAATCATTGATGATTTTTACTAAGCTCATTTTTATTCAACATTTATATTCAATAAAATTTTCATTTAGTTAAAAATACTTTCACATTATTTGGTTGATAGGGTGTTTTAATTATCTTTTTAAATTTTAATTATTGATTAAAATATAAATATAAGAAATATATATAATAAGTGATGTATACATATGTAGTCTTTAGCAAGTTATAAAGATTATAAAGTGTGTCACAGATTAGTAACACAATCAAGATTTGAAACATTTCCATAGCCACAAGGATCTCTCATGTTGCCCTTTTATAGCCATGCTCATTTCCCTTCCTCTTTCATCCCCTCCTTAATTCTTGACAACCATTAATATGCTCTCCATTTTCATCTTGCCATTTCAGGAATGCTAGCTATATAAGTGGAATCATACAAAACTGATACTTCTGGCCTTTCCTTTTGAATCTATGTGATTACCATTCAGAGGGCTGGTTATTCTTGTGTACATCCATGTTTCCATATTTCTTCCCCCATGAGAATGATTTCCTTTAACATTTCTTGTGGATCTACTGGTGATAAATTCTTTCCACTTTTATATGTCTGGAAAAGTTTATTTTTCTTTATTCTTGGAAGATATTTTTGCTGGTATAACCTTATAAGTTTACAGGATTGCTTTTATTTCTCTTTTGGAAAGGTTTTAGATTTACAAAAGAATTATAAATTATAATGCAGAAACTTCTCACTTACCTTTTGCTTACTTTCCCTTACTGTTAACATGTTATTACCATGGCAAAGCTGGCGAAACTAAGAAGTTTACGTAAGCAGGAAAGTATTAGCTCAGCTACAGCCTTTGTTGACACTTTTATCAATTTTTTTCCATTAAGGTCCTTTTCCTGTTCTAGGATCCAATCCCAGATACCATGTGGTATTTAGTTTTTATGTCTCCTTAATCTCTTCTAATCTGTGGCAAATTGGCCTTGGCACTTTTGTATACTACTGGTGAAATGTTTTGTGGAATATCCTCAGCTTAGGCTTTTATGCTGTTTTCTCATATTGGAAATTTTTCATCACATAATATTAGGGATTATGTGATATCAACATTACTTATTACAGGGGCATTAGTCTTCATCTCTTTGTTAAGATACTGCCTGCCAGATTTCTCCACTGTAAAGTTACAATTTTATCCTTTTCAATTTTCTACTAATTAGAAGTCAGTCACTAAATCTAGCCCATATTCAACGGAAGGGAATGATGTTAGCTGCAGTGTTTTTGTTTTTATTTTCTTGTGGATGTTCTTTATAGATTAATGAAGTTCCTTTCTATTTTTAGTTTTCTGAGATTTTTCTCATATGTGTATGTTTCCTTTCACCAGATTGTTTTTCTACATTTCCTAAATGATCAAATATTTTTTCCTGTTCATACTGCATTACATTGACTGATTTTTTAATGTGAACCAGTCTTTCATTCCTGGTATTACTCTTACATGTCACAATGTGTGTTTTATATATATTGCTAGATTTAATTTTGTTCTTATTTTGTTGATGGTTTTTTGTGTCTATATTAATAAGGAATATTTGCCTTCATTAGTTTTGTTAACTTTTCTTGTAATATATATGTCTGTTTTTGCTATTTGTAAGGCAGGCCTCATAAAATGAGTTGGGAAATGTTCCTTTTTGTTCTAGATTCTGGAAAAGTTTGTGTTCTTTGTACTATAGATGCTTGATAAAATTTGATGTTTGATAAAATTTCATAGAGAAGCTGTGATTAGAGTTGTGTACTTAGAATATCTTTAATTAAAATTTAACTTCTTTGATAGATACAGATTTATAAAGATTATCTAATTTTTTAATGAGTTTTGATAGTTTATCTTTTTCAAGGAATATGGTAATCTAAGCTATGTTGTAGAATTATTGATAGAGCATTTTTCACTTAATTTTTTAATCATATAATTATGTTGCTCCCTCTTTTGTTTATGCTGTTGATTTTTTGTGCTTTATCTCTTTTTCCTTGACAAGCCTGTCCAGGGATTTTTTTAGCTGTATAGGGAAAATTCTAAGATGGCTTCCAAAGTTTTCTAACCTCAATATATTCTTCCATACATTAATTTGATATATTTTGCTCCCATGATTAGGATATGTTATTTACATGGCACAGTTGAATTTAAGATATGGAAATTATCTGGATGGACCTTGCTTAATTACATGAATCCTTTTAAAAAAAACAAGAGTTTTCTCTAGCTAATTCTAAAAGTGAAATTTAGAGTAAAACATTAGAAGGATTTCATGTGTTTTTGTTGGCTTGAATGTGGAGTTAGCAATATGGCAAATAGTAGACAGTGTGTTATTGTCCCATAGCTCTTGGTTTCTCTGTTCTGATTTTTTAACTTATTTTTTTCTTTGTGTTTCAGATTGGATAATTTCTGTTCAACTGTTGTCAAGCTCACTGGTTCTTTCCTTTGGCTGTGATAAGTCTATTGATATAACCATCAAAGACATGCTTCATGTCCCCTATGTTGTTTTGGTTGTTTTTTGTTTTGTTTTGTTTTGTTTTTTGTTTTGCATTTACACTAGATTCCTTCTTATTAGTTTCCATTGATCCACTGAAATCACCTATTGGCCTTGCGTTTTGTATACCTCCTCCATTAAAGCCTTTAACATATTAAATGATTATTTTAAACATCTCTTTTATGTCTGGTTCTCTTTCTAAACTGACAGAGCCACCCAGGCATCCCTGGTTTTCTTTCTAATGATTGCTTTGTCTCTTCAGACCACTACTCTTGGTTTATTGTTGGACATATTGTATAGAATAGTAGACACTGAGGTAAATGTTTTGTATGTTTGGAGATGAGTATGCCTTTAATTCTCCTAGGCCTTTAGTGTGAGGGTTTTTGCTTAGGAAGTTGATCCAGGTTTAAAGTTTTCTTCCTACTTGACTTTGAGTCTTGTGACTTGGATTTGGGTCTTCCCTTTTCATCTGCCTAGGGATGATCTGTCTCTCCACAGTTTCTCCACCTGGATTACACTATTGTCTTTATTCACTGCTCATTAGTGTATTAGTCGTTATAACAGGGGAAGGTGGTTGTTATCTGATATTTTGACTGAAATCTAATCTTAGGCAAAATTTGTGAATCTAGTTCTTCAGGTGTTTCTGTCCCTCTCCAGACATAATGCTGAGCCTAGCAAGTATTCCTCTCTCCCTGAAAGTAGAGTTTCCTTTATTTTCCAGTTCCTCTCTCACAACTGTAGTAGGTTTCCAACAGTTCCCTAATGCAACAGGACTTGCTTCTCTTCCTATATAATAAGGTATTTATTTCATAGGGAATACAGCAATATATGTCTGGGTGGAGTTTTATCAGTAGAGACAGCCTTCCCACAGGTTGCACCCCTGGAGAGGCTTTCTCAGGATTCTCCCTGATCCCCCCTTTGAAAGCCCTTGAAATTCCTAGGTAAGAAACCTGTAAGAGGATGAGAAACTCTCATCTCTGGGGCTCTCAGAGGTTTCATGTTTTCATGCTACTCACATTTAGCATTTAGTAATTTAGTAATTTGGTAAACACTTTTCGCTCAATAGTCTTAATGGATTAGATAGTGTTTGATGATACTTATCTCAAGTAAGCAGTGCTTAAATAAGCAAATGTCCACTAGTGTTTCTCTAAAGATTTCAGAGTAGTAATTTGCACTGAAAACTTATATCCTTAATAGGTTCAATAAAAGTTATTAGTTTGCAAAAAATATTAATTTGCAATCACTACAAGCAAATGAATACATTGCCCCAGTTAGCCAACAGTAAACAGTGTTCACAAACACATAATTAATATTCCTGAGGAAGGGAAAAGAACAAACCAAATAAAGTAAAATATTTAAAGATATTATTAGAAAAAAAATCCTGAAATGAAGGAAGACATGACTCTGGAGACTAGGTCCCAGGAAAACAGTGTATGAGATGTCTTAATAAAGTTATAAAGAAATAGCAGAGAGGCTGGGAAGATGGCAGAGTAAGAGGACCCAAAGCTCATCTTATCCCATGAAAATAACTAGGTAACACTCACATCAGCATAAATAATCCAGAAAATGACCTTATGAAGAGTGGCATAACAAATTCCACAACCAAAGGTAGAGAAGAGGCCATCTCAAAGAGCTAGGAAAGGCAGAGATAACATGGGGGGCTAAATGAACCATGGCTGTTCATTGGGAAGAGGCAACCTCAGGCATAGAAGAGGGGAGAAACAGATTATCACAACAGAGAGCCAACACAGGGAAGATGAATCCTCATACCAATTGGCTTTAAAAGCAAGAGGGGCAGAACTTCATAAGTTCTTACAATAGTGGGGCTTAAAGACTAGAATTTCTCCTTAAAAAAAAAAAAAAAACATGCTTGGGTCACTCAGTCAGTTAATGTCTGCATTTACATTGCCTTTACAGCATTCTGGGATCAACTCCCACAATGAGCTCCTTGCTCAGCAGGGAGCTTTTTTCTCCCTAAGCCTGCTGCTCCCCTGCTTATGCTCTCTCGCTCTCTATCTCTGACAAATAAATAAATAAATAAAATATCTTTTAAAAACCCAGAATTTTGAAAATCAGCAAATTTGGTTCTGGGACAGCCTGGGTGAAGTGTTGGTGATAGGAACCTGAGTCTTTACCCTTAAAGTGATAGCGGGGCAGCTTGTGGAGATACAGTGTAAGAAGCGATTTGAAAAAAACCTGGGACATTCAGGAGGGAGTTATTTACTAATCTCAGAGCATGTCCCAGAGGGACAGGGCTCAGTAGGGGACTTCTCTAGGAAATAAAAAGGAGCTGGAAGACACCATTCCCTGTAATCTCCCAGCATAAACAGGGCCACCTGTGGGAACCAGCAGGGTGCCAATATTCACTACTTAACTTGCTCATCCCACCCAACCCCCAGGGCTTAAGCAAATCTCCCCTTACAAGTCATATTTGCCCCAGTCCTGACATTCAGACCCCTTTCCCAGAAGATTAGCATGAACTGTGACAACACCTCTTTTTCCAATGCATGTTATGCAGAGCCTCAGTCCCAATAATGCTGACAGAAGCCTGAAACCATCATGTTAAAATTGTATGCCCTGTCCACATGCATTTTATGGGTCTACATAGGCTGGCTCTGTCCTGGCAACAGCAGCAGAGGAAAGTCTCATTATCCAGGCAGTCCAGTGCTCATACTAAAAACTACATGTCACACGTTGACTGAGGACAAACCACTGCCCACAACAGGCAAAGAGAGCCTCTACAGAATACTGCACTGAAGGAAAAAGTGGCCAGGACACAACAGCAGGGTACACAAAACACAGAAGATACCCCCTGAAGCCTAGGTTCTGGAAAAAGGGGACACTGTACTGCAGGGCACTAGAGGACTTATTCATCATAAGGCCATTACTTTCAAGAGCAGAAGATGTAGCAGACTTTTGTAACATAGAAAGGCAGAGAGAGACAAAATGAGAAGACAAAGGAATATGCCTCAAATGAAAGAACAAGACAAAGTTATAGAAGAATAGAAGCAAAATGGAAGTAATATGTTGGATAAAGAATTTAAAGTAATGATCATAAAGATACTCGCTGGACTTGAGAATAGAGTAGAGGACATCAATTAGACCCTTAACCAAAAAATTAGAGATGAAAAATACAATAAAGTAAATTAAAAATCCACTAGATGGAATAAATAACAGGCTACAGGAAGCTGAGGAACAAATTAACAACCTGGAATACAGAGTAATGGAAAAGAATGGAGTTGGACAGGTAAGAGGAAAAAATATACAAAATGAGATAGATTTGGGAACTGAGTGATTCCATCAAGTGTAATAACATTTGCATTATAAGGATCCCAGAAGAAGAGAGAGAAAGGGGACCAGAAAATTTATTTGAAGAAATAATAGCTGAAAACTTTCCTGATCTGGTGAAGGAATCCAGATCCAGTAGGTACAGAGATCACACAACAAAATCAGCCAAAGGAAGTCCACACTAAAATGCATAGTAATCAAAACGGCAAAAAATAGTAATAAAGAGAGAATTTTAAAAGCAACAAGAGAAAAGAAGACATTTACATACAGGAGAAACCCCATAAGGCTATTAGCATATTTTTCAACAGAAATTTTATATGCCAGAAGGGAGTTGCATGCTATGTTCAAAGTGCTAAATGGGAAAAGTCTCTAGCCGTGAATAGTCTCTCCAGCAAGGCTATTATTCAGAATAGGAGAAATATTTTCTCAGACAAATGAAAGTTAAATGTGTTAAAGGAGTTCATGACAGCTAAATCAGGCCTACAAGAAATGTTAAAGGGGACTCAGAGTGGAAAGGAAAAATCATAAATAAAAATAAGTGAGAAATACAAAGACATTGATAATAAATATATCTGTAAAAATGACTCAAGGCATTCACAAGATAAAAACATATAAAATATGAGACCATATAACTAAAACCTGAGGGATAGTGGAATAAATAATGGGTTCAAACTTAAGTCACCCAACTTCTGCTATATGCAGAAGATATTATATACAAACCTAATGGTAACCACAAATAAAAAACCAGTAATAGACATGCAACAAATAAAGAGAAATACATCTAAGTATATCACTAAAGAAAGCCAGCAAAAGGTGAAAGAGAGAAGAAAGGATCAGAGAAGAACTACAAAAACAACTACAAAATAAGTAACAAAAGGAAATAAATACACACACATAAATAATTACTTTGAACATAAATGGACCAAATGCTCCAATCAAAAGACAACAGTGACAGAATGGACAAAAACTGAAGTCCTGTATATATGCTGCCTACAAGAGACACACTTCAGACCTAAAGACAACTGCAGATTTAAAGTGGAGAGATATTTATCATGCAAATGGATGTTAAAAAAAGGTGGATTAGCAATGCTTAAATTGAACACATAGATTTTTTTAAAAAGACACTAACTATCAAGAGCTAAGGAAGGACACTATATAATAATAAATGGAACAACCTAACAAGAAGATATGACAATTGTCAATATTCATGCACCCAACATGGGAACACTCAAATATATAAAACATTTAGTAGAAAACATAAAGGAACTAAGCAATAGTAAACAATAATTGTAGAGGACTTTAGCACTCTAATTACACCAATGGACAGATCATCCAAACAAAAAACCAACAAGGAAACAACGGCTTTGAATGACACATTAAACCAGACAGATTTAATAGATATATTCAGAACTTCCCATCCTAACATACCAGAATGCACATTCCTTCCCAGTGTAGATGGAACATTCTCCAGAATGGATCACATATTAGGCTACAAAACATGTCTCAACAAATTTAAAAAAAAAGATCAAAGTTATACTGTATATCTTTTTTTTACCACAGTGCTATGAAACTAGAAATCAACCACAAGATAAAATCAGGAAAGACACAAATACATGGAGGTTAAATAACATGTTACTAAAGAATGAGTGGGTCAACCAAGAAAAAAAAAAGAATCAAAATTACATGGAGAGAAATTACAATGAAAAAAAATGGTCCCAAATCTTTGGAAGGCAGCAAAAGTAGTTCTAAGAGGGAATCTTGTAGTAATACAGGCCTACCTCAAGAAGCATGAAAAACCTCAAATAAACTACCTAAGCTTATCCTTAAAGTAGGTTAAAAAAAGAACAAAGAAAAACCAAAAGGTTAGAACAGAAATAAATGAAATAGGAAAAAAAAAAAGACTCAAATAACCTACCTAAAGTGAAGCAGAAAGAATAGAAAATTTGAACAAATTATCAGCAATGAAATTGAATTGATAATCAAAAAACTCCCAACAAACAAAAGTCCAGGATCAAATGGCTTCACAGATATGTGAATTCTATCTAACATTTAAAGAAGAGTAAATATTTATTCTTCTCAAACTTTTTGAAAAAAAAAATAGAAAAAGATGGAAAACTCCCCAACTTATTCTGAGAACAGCATTATGCTAATACCAAAACTAGATAAAGACACTACAAAAGAGACAGAGAGAAAGAGAGAGGAGAAAATGTTTTTCACAGAACTAGAAAGAAGAGTCCTGAAATTTGTATGGAAGCATAAAAGAGCCTGAATAGCAAAAGCAGTCTTGGGGGCGAGGGGAGGGAAAGGCAAAGCTGGAGGCATCACAATTCCAGACTTCAAGTTATATTACAAAGCTGTAGTAATCAAGACCACATGGTACTGGCACATGGATCAAGGGATCAGAATAGAAAGTCCAGAAACAAACCCATGGTTATTTGGTCAATTAATCTTTGACAGAGATGAGAATATGCAATCAGAGAAAGTCTCTTCAACAAATGCTTTTGGAGAACTGGATGGCTACATGCAAAAGAATGAAACTGGACCATTTTATTACACGATACACAAAAATAAACTCAAAATTTGATTGAGGGCCTACTTGTAAAACCTGAAACCAGAAAAATCCTTGAAGAAAGCACAGGCAGATATGTCTTTGAATCAGATTTAGCAACCTTTTTCTACATGCATCTTCTGAGGCAAAGGGAAAAAAAAGCAAAATTTAACTAACTGGGAGTATATCAACCTGAAAAGCTTCTGCACAGCAAAGGAAACAACCAAGAAAACTAAAAGGCAACCTACTTAATAGGATAACATATTTGCAAATGACACATATGATAAAGGGTTATTATTCAAAATATATTGAGAACTTAACACCAAAAAAACAACAACAAATAATCCAATTAAATGAACAGATTACATGAACAGACATTTCTCCAAAGAAGACATCCAGATGCCCAACAGACACATGAAAAGATGCTCATCATCAGGGAAATGCAAATCAAAGCCACAATGAGATATCACCTGACAGCTGTGGAATGGTTAAAATTAAAGACTCAAGGGAGGCCTGGGTGGCTCAGTCAGTTAAGCATCTGCCTTTGGCTCAAGTCATGATCCCAGGGTCCTTAGATCAAGTCCCGAATTGGGCTCCTTGCCCAGCAGGGAGCCTGCTTCTCCCTCTGCCTGCTGCTCCTCCTGCTTGTGCTCTTTCCTTTCTTTCTCTCTGACGAATGAATGAATGAATAGAATAAAAAACCCAAGAAACAACAAGTGCTGAGGAGAATGCGGAGTAAAAGGAAAGTTTTCTCACTATTGGTTCAAATGTAAACTGGTGCAGCCACTGTGGAAGACAGTATGGAAGTTCTTCAAAAAATTAAAAATAGAACTATCCTGCAATCCAGTAATCTCACTATGAAGTATTTACC
>RCUC01117846.1:0-27117 GCA_003697995.1 Taxidea taxus jeffersonii
GGCAGCAAGCGGAGGAACCTGTTCGCTTTTTCTACCAACTGGAGCAGCCGAACATCAGAATCCCCGGGGCTCCCTGCAAGCCCCGTGCAAGCCAAATGCTATGGGGGAGCCGAGGTTCACTGTGTCGCCTTCTCACGCCCTCTGGTGGCTGGAGGGAGCGCCCTCTCCCTTGTGCCCGGTGTTTGCAGCCCCCTGCCCGGTGCAGGCTCTCCGGAGGGGCAAACATCTTCCAGCGTGGAAGGGATAATGCACCATATCCCCACCCGCGTCGTGCAGAGAGCTCGCGTAGCCTGAATAAACTGGAAAAGCAAGATGTGCAAACACTGCCGACCTTCCCCGCGGGCATTTCTCCAAGAGTAACTAAGACGCCAATCCCGCTTGCTCGTTGCGCTGAGTTTAGCATGTATGGTATAGGGCTATTTGAATGTCAATGTTATTGAGGTTTTCATAATTATGTACCTTCAAAAGATGTTCAATGCAATTCTGATCATACTCCTCTAAAAATGCCTCAGATTAAAAGCTTTTGCTGGCTCTTTAGACCGCGGGCCTGCAATTATAGAAAATGAACTGCATTTTAGCTTTCCATTGAAATTAATAACAACGGTTCCCCAGTTGACTCTGTGAATAGTTAATGGAACAAACAGGATACTTCAGTACAACATGGGTTGGAAAGCCATTTGAGCAAGATTCTGGGTTTCAAATGGGAAAATAATTCATACAATGCAAACCTTTCTCGTGCACACAGTGTAGAAGGTGTTTCTCTGAAATAAACACTGGACTATTTAGCAAATGATTAACTGTACCTCAGTGTGCATGTTACTCCAATGAAAACGGAATTCAGGTAAATCAGCTAGCACCCGGTACCGAGTCCTGCCAGAGATCTCCTCGTCTGACAAAGAAGAAACACATTTGGGCAGCCTGCTTGCATGTCCCTTATGGACACTAAGCTGGGAAGTGGGGAGGGAAAAAAGTGGGGTCTGGCCTACCGGCCCAGAGCAAAGCAAACCCTGCAAAGTGAGTATCATCTTTCCCGTTTTATGGATGTAGAATTAAGCAAAGTATCTTGCCCAGCGGAATTCCCCCACCAGCCAGACAGCTCCTTCCTGTTGAAGACACCTGGAGGGAGTCTCAGGAGAGGGTGTCTCCCTCCTTTCCCCCATTAGCTGCCACTTCCCACCCCTGCTCTTACCTCCGTGCCTGGTCCTGTATAGCTGGGAAGGGACTTGAGGGACACTTCAGCTCAGGAATTTAATTTGTATTCCTTCCCCACCAAATTCAAATTGCCTGCTTTTGGGGGTGGGGGAGGAGGGAATGGGCACAGATCTCATTTTTATAAGGTGTAGGCATTGGGAGAAATTTCAAAATTCGGTTAGTCAGGGCACTGGTCGTTAAAAGAAAACTAAGAAGGAGAAAGATGCAAAGAGTTTAAGTAATGCTAAGAAAGACGCATCAGAGGAGACTTCTCAGCCTTTCCTCACTCAGCAATTCCACTGCGGAAGGCACAATTGTGTCTCCTGGTGGTGTGACATATGCGTCTGCTCACAATCACTATTTCATTCATCCATGAAACACTAGAGAGTGAGTGGCATAGAAACGCTGCACCTAGAACCCCGGTAGAAGATTCTGGAAAAATTAGTGAGAGATGAATATGGACATCCCACATAATGAGCATTAGGTTCGGGGCAAACACTTTAGTAAGAACTACCCCCTCAACCCCCATCCGTCTGAGCTGGGGATGATATGGCCTGCAAGCCCAATCTCCATGACAAATGTGATTTTAAATAACCAAAGTTTTCTGAGATGTGGAATAAATGTCATTACCCTCAGAGCTGTTAACTACTTTTCAGGGCTTCGGGGTCCACTGAGAAGAGATTGTAATGTCCCGAGGGGTAACGTTTTGGGGGTAACCCCATGTGACTTATTACGTCAAAATGGCACAAAGCTACATGGGGGACCTCAGAGGTTAGATGACCAAATATCGGGACCAGAAAAAGATTCCGATAAGCTGATAGGGAAAGGGTAAGCTTTTAAAAGGTAAATCGCCTCATTTTAGTTCCAATAATCAACTGAGTAAAGAAAAGGTAGGGGTCAAGTTGGAAATTCTAGACAGCCACAGATCTCGTGTGAATTCACGTGTCACCTGCTGCTTGTGCAGTTTTCAGCTGTATGAACCCAGCTGGAGCAGAGTCTACATAAAGGGAGGGAGGGCCCCCATGGCCATTTGTTCTAGGTACATGGCATCTAGCTCCTGTGGGGTCTGGACCGTGTCAAGCAGGGAGCTCTGAGAGCCTTGTCGCCTGAGGTATGATTGAGGAAACCATAGATGTTTACCCTGGAATAACCCAGGCACACACCCTCCGTCCTCATAAACTTGCAAGGCTGCGGTCTGGACGAGAGTGGACATAGTCTACGTCTCTCCAGAGGGCTGAGCAGGTGTTCGTGTCGGCAATCCCAGGGAGGCGGACTGGGAATCAGGGTGAGGGGAATGCCTCACAGTTCCAGGCATGTAGCCAGATGTCTGGAAAGTTTCATGTGGAGACCAGCTGGATGTAGGGAGCGGTCCTCCACTGGGGGCCAAGCTGGACCCGGTGGCCTCTGAGGACCTTCCAACTCTGACGTTCTGGCTGGTGCCGCTGGGACTGAGCAAACATTGTCAGGGACCGAGCCTCATGGTCCATGCTCCTTGGGTAGCATTTGGGGCTTGCAGAGGGGTTTCTGGTGGGGAATATTTGAGGAAAGAGTGTTGGAGCGCCATTTGTGCTTGAGGTCATATCAACAAAGGTAAAGGCTTCTCCTCCCACCTCCCATTCTTTCTAGAAGGAAGGTAGCATTGACTGAGAAAAGCATGTATAAGACTGAGTTTGCTCTTATGGGGCCCTTCTGGCAGTCAGCTCCAAGCACTGTTACTAGGGACTGTTTTAGGGACAAGAGAATAGCTCAATGCTACAGAGCATTGTGTTATACTGATGGTCCCTACAGTGGGGTCCCTCTGTACTTTGTGGGCTATATTGTATTGTATTAATATAGGCAACTAATATAGTTGCCTATATTCGTGGAACTTGTCTAATAGTAAGGGAACCTTGGGCTGGGAGTTCTGCTCCCCAGGGAGGGATGGCAGGCAGGATAGGAAGGAGTGGGGAGTTGTGGATCACTGAGGCATAGTAGGAGGAGGAGGAGACCAACCACGAGTTTAGAGGTGAGTGACTTCCCAGATCTGGGCAGAGTCAGGACCAGGATCCTGTCTCCCGATCCTGATCTGATATTGTCCCCATGTCCTCACTGTGCCCACCACACAGATTGACAGATAAGAAATGGGTGCTGAGGCCTAGGGAAAGGGTGATCCCAATTAAGATGATTAAAAAAAGAAGAAGAAGAAGGGGAAGGAAGCCAAGTGCACTTCCTTCCTTAGTAGGGGTTTTTTCCTCCAGTCAGAGCCCCTATGTTGGCTGCTGCAGGGCTGGGAGCATTGCTGGGCTTTCAGAGGGACAGCCACCATTCTGGTCATTTGCATCACTGTCCCCTCCCCATAGGGCTGGTTACCTCCCTCCTTTCCCTGCACTGGGCTTGCTCCCATGATGCAAGCATTGCTGCTACTCAGGAATGAAGAGGAGCAGAAGCAGCAGCTGGGCTGGACATAGAGCTGGAAAAAGGGACTCTGGAGCCAGACGTGACCTATGGCAGCTGTTTCCTACACTCAGCCTCAGTTTCCTTGCCTGGTAAGGGCACCTGCTTGACAGGTCCTGTGTAAGAATCCCATGAGCCAAAGTGCTTTGTGGCCCAAGGCATAAAGGGAATTCCTCCCGGTAGAGAGTCACCAGCTTGGCTTCCTGACAAAGGTCAGCAAGCGACACCCACAAGCGCTCCAGGGATGCTGGGTCATCCTGGGGAGTCTGCCTGGCTGTCTACCCACAGCAATGCTCCCCTCCCTGGCCTGGGGCTCTGGGGAGTCCGCAGCCTATGCCAGCACTGGTGAACAAAGAGTCTCTTGTGACAGCCTGCAAATTACCCTCCCCTTCTGAGCCAGCACGTCTTCTGTTACTTAGCTGAAACAGAAACCGGGGGAGAACACCGCCTTCCAGCACGCCAAGAACATGCCTCCATATGCACAGCGTGCTGAGCCACACCTTGGTTTAAAAGCAAACCAAGATGTTACTTCACAACCTTGTTCTGAGAGTCACCCCAGGGGTGTGCCGCCAAGAGTAATTGATTTCTGACTCATGCATGGAGCTCAACTTGTCAGTGGGGTGCTGATACCCAGCCCCTGGCAGGGGATGTGGCCAGGGGCAGCCCTGATGGGGAGTGTCTGCCACTGCCTGGGTGGAAACACCCCAACTGCAGGCTGCCCACGGGGTGTCACTGAATGCAGAGTGGACTGTTGGGGGCCGGTAGGACCCGGCTGCAGCTCAACACTGCTTGAGATTAATAGCGAGATTCAGAATGGTTTCTCAAACAAGGTGCTCTCCAAGGAACCACGCAGCTCTGACGCTCTCTCCTCTGATTTTAAAGCACCTTAAGCATGGTGATTCCACTCAGTGGTGTGCAGGAAAATGGTCCCAAAGACTAGAGAGAGTTCTGAGACAACATGCATCTTGGTGGTCCATGTGCAGGGACCTCCTTACTCATTTTGCCTGACAGTGGATGTTTTCCAAAACTTTAAAGAGCAGATCGTGGAGGAGGACATGAGGGAAAGGGCTTCTGTTCCCTGTTTGCATTTTGTTTCTCCACTCCATGGCCCAACAGAAAAATGCCAAACTTCTTTGCTTTTGCCATTGACGGTAGAGCTCCCTGAGTTGGGGTGAGACCCAGGGCAGTGAGCAAGGAAGGTGCCAGCTGCCGGCTCAACCCGAGGAGCCCGTCAGCCCTCGGTGTCAGTGAAGTTAGGACTTTCAGCCAGACCATCCCCTCCTCCCCTATCCAACCTCTTAAACATATTTCAAGTTAGAAGGGGGATTGACAATCGAGCATGATGTTTTTCTAACCTTTAAAAAATGTGAACAGTAAACATAATGTTGATAAAATGCCCAGACCAGAGATGTACGACTTGCTGGATTTCGCGCAGACCACACCCGAAGGCCCTGCCGCAACTGATTTTTCTCTTGTTTTCACAGATGCTAAGCTCCCAAGTTCGTGTGCTTTCTGAGCATGTATGCCCTTTCCTTCCTGAGCACACAAATTTCTGAACCGGTTGGGTTCTGCTCCCTGGGATTGCCGTCGTGGACACGCCAGTCCTGAGTGGGCTGAGAAGGGAAAGTCTCGCTCTGGGTCGGGTATGACAGAGCCTTGCTGTTGGAACCCAAGGTGGCCAAGAGGCCTTCCGGATTGACGCAGAGCTTCTTCCAGACTGGAAGGCCCCCTAAGACCTGGAGACTTTGTGCTAGAACCAGGAAAAGGATGGAGCATGTGTGGCAGATGACAGCTGCCACCTTCCAGCAACCCAGAGCGGGAGCTCGTGGACTGAGGCTGGAGAAAAAGCTCATTTCTCCCCAGCACTGCTGTCACTGCAGGGAGATACAGCCCACCCACAGAGGACAACCTGTAGCATGGCCAAAGCTTGGTAACTGGGAGCTGATGCAAGTCACAGACATGTCCCTACATCCTACACCATTTCCTCCTGGAAGCCCTCCGCCTCCGCACTCCACACACTGTTATTGCTTCCTCCTCTGTATTCTGGATGGAACGCTTAATGATAAATGCAATTAATCCAGCACATACTGATCAGCCATTGCTGGGGTACCCACTGTGAACAACATTGGCATTTTCCCCCTGGAACTGGCAGGGGTATGAGGAACCCACAGGTGCATGCCGCCATGGGTTATCAGGGTCCAGTGTTCACAGAACCCTTCTTTGAGGAGACCATGTAAGTCAGTAGGACTCAGTGGGGTAGAGCAAATGGCAGGAGACAGTCCAGAGAGAGTGTGGAAAAGCCCAGGAAGGGGAGGGCTTGGGCACATTCCAGGGACAAAGGGATTTCAGGAAGAGTCTCAGGGAGAACAAGGGAAGTGTGGCTACCCTGTCCTGGGGCTACAGAGGGGTGTGACCACAGAAGAGGGGTCCTTGCCCGAAGCTGGATTGAGCTTCATCCAGGGCCAAGGGAAAGCCCTCAGAGGCACGTAGGCAAAGGGATGGCCCATTTGTGGGGAAGGCCCAGAGTCCCAGCAAGGCAGCACACACCAAACTTTGGAGGTGGAGGTCTGCTGGGGGGCCGGGCAGCATTGCATGTGTAATCCACCCAGAATCCAACTCTAGACAAACTAAGATCAGCAGGCCTTGCCCCATTTTGGGCATAAATTCCAGCTGAGAAAGCATGAAGTTGCTTCCATTGTCTCTTGAAAACCTTAAAGGATTCCATTTTCCTCTCAAAAGACTAGAGTTAAAAAAAAACTTCCTGTAAATTTTGGAAATGTACTTGTTCTGCCTGTCACTTTTTTTTAAACCTATCTCTCAATTTTTAAAGATTCTGTAACATTTAACAGATACAAAATAACACATATAAGATTGAGGCATCATAATAAAATGAGCACCATGAACCCACCACTGGGCCCAAGAACAAGAATGTCATCAAGGTCACCAAGATGGTCACCAGTGTCACCAAGGTCCAAGAACAAGAGTGTCCCTACCTGAATCCAATCCTCTGCCCCATCCATAGCCCTGGGGAAACCAGGCTCCTAAATTTTCTTGGTATCAGCTCCTTGCTTTTTTATTTAGTTTTATAACAGGAAGTCTAATTTTGAATGATTTGAACTTCATAAAATATCATACTCTATGTTGGCTTTTCTGAGACTTATTTTGATTCAATATTTCTTCTAAGATTCATCCTTACTTTTGCATGTGGTAGATAAACATCATTTTCACTGCTGCATAATATTCCATTGGGTGATGTCATCTTGATTTACTTATCCATTCCCTTCTGATGGACACATTTCAGTTGTTACTAGTTTTTGTCTATTCCAAACAGTGCTGCTGTGAACATTCTCCCAGACGCCCCTTGGCACTTTGGTGCAAGAGCAAGAGTGACCTTAGAGCATGAACCTAAGAAAAAAACTTACTGAATCTCTAAATTGTTTGCTGTGTGGCTCTACCATTCTTATTTGCCACTCACTTCTCCTCTGGAAGATGTTTGTTCAAGACTTTCACCCATTTTATTGTTGGGTGATATGATTATTTCTTATTGATTTTTTTATTGTTAATCTTTTATTGATTATATATATTTTGAATATATATATTATATATATTCAATATATATATTGATTATATATATTTTAAAAATAATTCTCAGCTTGTGAATAAATTCTCTATCTTGGAATTATATAGACTTACAAAGTTGCAAAGATAGTACAGGGAATTACCATCTACTCTTCACTTGGTTTTCCCTAATGCTTACATCTTATATCACCAAGAGCACAACAAAGAAACCAACATTGGTATATGATACTATTAATTAAACTCTAGACTTTCTTTGGGTTCCATCAGTTTTCCCAGCAATGTCTTTTTGCTGTTTCAGGAGCCAATCTCGGCAGGATACCACCATGCATTTCATGTACATTGTCTTAACTCCCTTTATGTTGTCTTTTGGTGAATGGAGCCCTTAATTTTAAAGGAGTTGCATTTTTCATTTATAATTAGTACTTTGGGGAACTTGTTTAAGAAGTTCTTCCTTGTGCCTATGCCACAAGGATGCTTTCCGATATTTAGGTTTTGTCTTTCACATTACAGCCTTTCTTCCATTAGGACTGAACTTTGTGCCTGGTGTCGGGTGGAGATCCAGTTTCATTTTTCACTTGTAATAATAGCTGCATGATGAGACCTTATATTTAATAGGAAAGCCCCTCTGCTTTTTTCTTCTTCAAGAATTCTTTGTCTGTCCTTGGTTCTTTACCCTTACATAAGATTTTAGATTCAACTTGCTAAATTCCTTGAATAAGCCTGCTGGGATTCAGATTTCAACTGCATCAAGATCCTTCAGAGAGAACCGACATCTTCACAATATTGCATTTACAATGTCAATATCTGTTATCCATGAACTTCATGTTCTCTACATTGATTTTGGTCTTTTAAAATATGTCTCAAGTCTTCCATTTTGCAACCACTGCTAAAGCACCAGTGGCCAAAATGAAGTTCAATTCCTTTGTGACTTCTGACCAGTGTAAGAACCATAAAGGGCATTTCAATGCCCCTTCCCACATTTGCAGCAAGATTATGTCCCTCCTCTGCCCAAAGATCTGAAACAAGCACAGTGTCCAATCCATGTCCATCCAAAAGGATGATGACATTCTAGTTCTTGCAGGACAGCACAAAGGTCAGCAAATTGGTAACATAGTCTGGGCTTGAAAGAGCTCCATCATCTACCTGAACAGTGCAACAGGAGAAGGCTAATGGCACACTGTCCGTGCAGCATGCACCCTCACTAGGTTGTTAACACTAGACCCAAACTGGACAGAGATCCCCCCAAAGATCCTTGAACATAAAGTCAAATCTCGTCAAGAGGAAATGAAAAGAGCAAATATAAGGAAGAAAAAATGGAGAAGATGCATGAACAAAGTAATCCTCAACTTTCATTAAAAATCACTAATATGGGGGCACCTGGGTGGCTCAGTGGTTAAGAGTCTGCCTTCGGCTCAGGTCATGATCCAAGGGTCCTGGGGTCAGGCCCTGCATGGGCTCCCTGCTCGGCAGGAAGCCTGCTCCTCTCTCTCCCACTTCCCCTGCTTGTGTTCCCTCTCTTGCTATGTTTCTCTGTCAAATATATAAATAAAATCTTTTAAGAAAATTTGCTAATATGAGTGACTGGGTGACTCAGTTGGTAAGGTTTCGGCTTAGGTTGTGATTCCAGGGTCATGAGATGGAGACCCAAAACAAGCACTCTGCTCAGAGGGGAGTCTGCTTCTCTCCCCCTTTGCCCCTCCCCCCCACTTGCACATACTCTTTCTATATACAATAAATAAATCTTAAAAAAATCACTGAAATGAATAAATAAAATAAACGTTTCAATGCCTTTTAATTTTTTCTCTAAAGAGAAAAAAATTTGTTTTGTTAGATTTATTCCTACATATTTGATGTTTTTGCTGATATTGTAAATAATATATATGTTTTTAAAGATTTTATTTATTTATTTGAGAGAGAGAGAAAATGAGAAAGAGAGAGAGCATGAGCAGGGGGAGGAGCATGGAGAGGGGCAGAGGGAGAAGCAGATCCCTGCTGAGCAGGGAACCCAATGCAGGACTCTATCCCAGGACTCCAGGATCATGACCTGAGCTGAAGGCCATTGCTCAACCAACTGAGCCACCCAATATTATATTTTCTTATTTAGTTGATTGCTAATGCATAGAAATCAATTGGTTTTTTAAATTCTTTAAATTGGGAAAATTCACAAATCATAGAAGTTGTTCTTTTAAAGTGTACGATCTAGTGTGTTCACACAATTGTGTGACCATCAGCAGTCTCTAATTCCAGAACATTTCATCTCCCCCCAAAGAACCCCTGTACTTGTTAACAATCAATCCCTGGTTCTCCTTCCCTAGATAATAGCTAAGTTACTTTCTGTCTACGTGGACTTGCTGATCCTGGACACTCTGTATAAATAGAATCATACAATGGGGAGTCTCATATGACTGGCTCCTTGCACTTAACATAATATTCAAGGTTCATCTCCAGGCAGCATGTATCATTCCTTTTTACAGCTGAATGTTATTGCATTGTATGGATGTCCCATGCTTCGTTGGTTTCCCCTTTGGCTCTGACGAATAACTCTGCTATGAATCTTCATGTACAGATTTTTGTGTAGACATGTGTATTCAGTTCTTCTGGATGAATACTTAGGAATGAAATTTTCGGGTCATATGGTAACTCCACATTTAACTTTTAGAGGAACTGTCAAACTGTTTTTCAAAACAGTGACACCATTTTGCATTCCCAGAAGCAACGTACGATGGTTCCACTTTCTCCCATCTTTGCTAACATTTGTTATTGTCTGTCTCTTTTGTTATAGCCATTCTAGTGGGACATGCTCTCGTTGTAGTTTTGATCCACATTACTCTAATGACTAGTGATGTTGGGCATCTTCTCACGTGTTTACCGGCCATTTGTATATCCTTTCCAGAAAAATGTGTATACATACCCTTTGCCCATTTAAATTGGGTTATGTGTCTTTTTATTGTTGCATTGTGAGAGTTCTTTATATATTCTGGATATAAGTCCCTTATCAGATGTACAATTTGAAAATATCTGTCTTCTAGTCTATGGGTTGTCTTTTTACTTTTTTAATAGTAAGGCACAAAAGTTTCTAATTGTGATGTAGTTCAGTTTATCTGTTTTTTTTTTTTCTTTCGTCCCCCATGCTTTCTAATGGTGATAGACCAGACGCATCTCCCTTAAAATCAGGAATAAGACAACTGTGTGTGTGTCTGATTTAAGGGTTTCCTCTCTCACTGAACCAATCAATCATATTGCTCCCCCTCCACTGACTGTAGTCATCCCTTCAGGAAAGGATATGTGACGAAGCCAGGTCCACCAGCCTTCTTCAGTGGGATCTGTCCGACTGAACCTGGGACAGAATAACCCATTCTCTCCTCTCTGATTGGAAAAATACAAAAAATCACCCAGAAATAACAACCCCAGTTCCCCTGCAGAGTGAAGAAGCCTATTTGCAGGAATGGCAAAATATACTGCTTCTGGTCTCTTCCCTGAACTCCCGAAAATTCAGTTTTCATGTTGGGAAATTGGAATAATTCCTATCTCATGGGTTGCTACAAATATTAAATAAAGTAATAATATAAAATGTTTTAGCGCAAAGACTCACTAACTCCTCCCTGTCAATTTTGTCATTATTAATGTTACAGATAAGCTCACTCCACACTTGCAGCCTGGTGTCCTTTCTCCCTCCTGGTATTGTCACCTCTCCTCCCACCATGACCCCCATCCCCACCCGTGGAGACTGTAGAAGGATTGATTTCCCCTCTAATATAGCGTATGTTAGCATAGTGTATGTTTCATTTGCACTGATAATTCCCATCTGCTAAGGATGTGTTTCCAGAATGCCAAATCCAGCTTGTATGTTTTTAAAATATTCTTTTTAAAATTGTGATTAAAAATACACACAAAATTTACCATCTTGGCCATTTTTAAGTGCAACATTTCCACCGGTGGTGAATATATTCACACAGTTGTGCAACCATCACCACCGTCCAGAACTTTTCATCTTGCCAAACTGAAACTATGTCCCCATTTAACAATACCTCCCTGCCTCCCCCTCCAGCCCCAGCCTCTGGCCACCACCATTCTGCTTTTTGTCTTTATGAATCCGACTACTGTAGGTACCTCATGTAAGTGGAATCACCCAGTATTTCTCTTTGAGTGATGCTCATTTCCCTTCAGGTGATGTCCTCAGGTTTCATCCATGTTGTAGAACATGTCAGAACTTTGCTCCTTTTTAAGGCTGAATAACATTCCATTGTATGGATAGACCACAGTTGCTCACCCATTCATCTGTGGACACTCAGGTTGTCTTCACCTCTTGGCTATTGTAAGGTTTCTGTGAAGTGGGTCTACAAATATCTCCTTGTGACTCTGCTTTCAATTCTTTTGAACATATACACAATTGCTCATATGACTTTTTTTTTTGAAGATTTTTTTAAAAGATTTTATTTATTTATTTGACAGACAGAGATCACAAGTAGGCAGAGAGGCAGACAGAGAGAGAGGAGGAAGCAGCTCCCTGCTGAGCAGAGAGCCCGATGCGGGGCTCGATCCCAGGACCCTGGGATCATGACCTGAGCTGAAGGCAGAGGCTTTAACCCACTGAGCCACCCAGGCGCCCCTAGCTCATATGACTATTTATTTATTTATTTATTTATTTATTTGACAGACAGAGATCACACAAGTAGACAGAGAGGCAGGCAGAGCGGGGAGGGGAGAAGCAGGCTCCCTGCCGAGCAGAGAGCCCGATGCGGGACTCGATCCCAGGACCCTGGGATCATGACCTGAGCCGAAGGCAGGGGCTTAACCCACTGAGCCACCCAGGCGTCCCTCATATGACTTTTAAGAAAGAAAGAAGATCCGGAGTTTCAGCACAAGTCCTCTCTGGTATTATTACCCCATGTTATCATCACGGGCAAAGACTGCAGCTCCAGGAAGATGGCTGCTGCCCAACGTGCCCCACACAGGCCGTAAGAGAAGATGAATCTGCAGTGTGGCCCATCGGCTCCAGCACCCATGTTTTTCCCACTGTAATGTGCCATCTCCCTCCCAAAACAGAAAACTACTGGGGATAATCAATGGGTTCCCCAAAACGATGTGTTAGAACATAAATCCACAAGACCCAACACTTTCTAATGCATGAAGGCTAAACAGAAAACATAGTGAAGGAGGAAATTCCATTCACAGAAGCTTTGAAATTGCTTGGAAATTAATCTACTGTTGTAAACTTCAAGATTTGTTGAAGAAGATTTTAAAATTCTGTGGGAGAAATAAAGGAAGAATTGAAATTTGGGGTTTGTTTCAGGCTAGGAAGATTCATAATGATAAAGATCGAAAAGCTCCTGTAGTTCATTACAAATAGTGCTCAAAAAGGAACTAAAGGGGCGCCTGGGTGGCTCAGTCGTCAAGAGTCTGCCTTCAGCTCAGGTCAAGAGCCCAGGGTCCTAGGATCAAGCCCCACATCGGGCTCCCAGCTTGGCGGGAAACCTGCTTCTCCCTCTCCCATTCCTCCTACTTGTGTTCCCTCTCTCGCTGTGTTTCTCTCTGTCAAATAAGTAAAATATTTTTTTAAAAAATGAACTAAAATGTTTACAACAATTATATTAAAAATGCACCTGGACAAATAAATTGGCCAGAGTATGCACTGGGGGAGAAAAATAAAGTGGCTCGGGAGAACTCACTTCCCAGATAATAATAAAATATATTATCAAATGACAATCAGTAGGGTTTTATGACATTGGCTTAAGAACAGGAAAAAATAGCCATTAAGATAAAAGCATAGGGGCACCTGGGTGGCTCAGTGGGTTAAAGCCTCTGCCTTCAGCTCAGGTCATGATCTCAGGGTCCTGGGATCGAACCCCACATTGGGCTCTCTGCTCGGCGGGGAGCCTGCTTCCCCCGCCCCCCCCGCCTGCCTCTCTGCCTACTTGTGATCTCTGTCAAATAAATAAATAAAAATTAAAAAAAAAAAGATAAAAGCATAGATTCCAGGTCTCTACCTAAACTTCATGAGAACTATTCCCAGGCTTAACCTGGAATAAGGAAAAAAATGGGAAAGGGGCACCTGGGTGATTTAGTCGGTTGTCTGCCTTCAGCTCAGGTTATGGTCCCAGGGTCTTAGGATCGAGACTCTCATCAGGCTCCCTGCTCTGCAGGAAGTCTGCTTCTCCCTCTGCCTCTGCCCTTCCCCCTGCTCATGCTCTCCCCCGCCCCACCTTCTCTCTCTAAAATAAATAAACATTTAAAAAAATCTTAAATAAAAAATTGGGAAAGGAAGTAAATTTTAATAAATGTTATTGAAGGAACTGAATGACAATAATATCTAATATGTAATGAGTATTAACTCTGTCCCAGGGGTTATTCTCAGTGCAAGACCTTATTTAACAACTTCGTGAGGCGTGTTCTATTATTATCCCAATTGCATGGATGAAGAAACTGAGTTACCGAGAGCCCGTATAAACTTGCCCACAACCACAGAGCAGCTTATGAGGCAGAACCCAGTCAGTCTCAGGTCAGCCGTCCCCACCCTCTGCTGCCGCTCCTCTCACATTACAAAGTCAGAGCTTTGGCCTAGCTCAAATAGTTATGCTTTAAAAGCCCTGCTTTTAAAAAAAGATAAGAAAAGAAAACTTAAAAAAAATATTGAAATACCTATCTCAAATGCAGAAGGAAGTCAATACATTGACACTAAAAAAGAAATATTGTGATGAGTGGATTTTTAAATATCAATATAAAAATATGATTTGGCTACAAAGAAAAAATTGGAAATTTGGTAAGAGATAGTGAAAAAGCAATGCTCCATGACCAGGATGGCTAAAATCAGAAGACTGACAATGCCAAGTGTCGGTGGGGAGAGGGAATAGTAGGCAACTCCCACACAATGCTCAGGGAGAGTGGTAACCCACTCAGCCACTTGGAAAAATTCTTTGGTCGGAACTACTAAAGCTACCCATGCATGTAGAATATGACCGGGCACAAAATGAGTGCATAGATCCCTCCTAATACGTGCACGAGACACAGCATGTTTCTTTGCGGTGGCCAGGAATATTTTTAACAGCTTTAATCACAATAACCCAAAACCAGAAACGACCCAAATGTCCATCAACCGGGGGCATGGTTCAAAGAACCGTGATGTATTCATACAGTGAGATACAATTCAGCAAGCTCACCAAGAGAAAGGAAGGAATCACTGACATACGCGTGACGTGCATGAATCTTCAGACCCTTAGTTCAGCGAAAAAGGTAAGACTCTGAAAAGTAAGTACCAGGTGATTGCATTTATATGACATGCAAGAACAGGCAAAGCAATTGAGGATTTTTTTTTAAAATGTGGGGGGGTTCCTGGGTGGCTCAGTGGGTTAAAGCCTCTGCCTTCAGCTCAGGTCATGGTCCCAGGGTCCTGGGATCGAGCCCCGCATCGGGCTCTCTGCTCAGCGGGGACCCTGCTTCCTCCTCTCTCTCTGCCTGCCTCTCTGCCTACTTGTGAGCTCTGTCTGTCAAACATGACTGACTTCAAATGTCTGCAGTGTATGACGAGACGCATGTGTGTTCCTCGAATGAAGGCTGCAGGACCTGTCTGCCTTTCCGGGAAGTGGTGACGACCACAACTGAGCTGTGCACACTTGCATGCACAGTACATTCAGCGTGTTGCTTCTCATATCGTGCCCAGAGCCCTGGCAGTTGGCTTTTATTAATGCCATTAATACTGATAACACGGGCTTGCAGACATTCAGTCTTGCCCAAGGTTACCTGGTTAATAAGATGCCAAGATTGGGGCCAGGTGACTTTGCTTTCCCCTCTATACGTAGTGACACCTTTAACAAAATCCTTTTTTCCTTCCAGCAATCATGTTCAGGATGGAGCTAGATCCTATCGAATTAAAACAGGCACTCGAATGTGCGGGTTTTACCGCATACAGATGTGCTTAGACTTCTCAGGCCCTTCTTCAGCATGCTCCCCACACTAGACACCATCCTCTCCTCCAGCAAAATGTCCCCACGGCACGCACAAAGCTCCTCGAGACAGGAGTCAATGTCCTGCCCTTGCATTCCTATCATTCAGCACAGCCTGGCACGTGGTATCTGCTAGATAAATACTTGGTGATTGAGGAAATGCATTTTTTTTTCCTTAAGAAGAGAATTCATTCTCTTCTCATAATGCATCTCTAGAAAGCTGTACCTAGTCTTCTCACTTTGCCTGTAAAGCCGGGGACCACCTTTGTTTACGATTTGTCTTCTTTTGTTTCTCATTGGATTCAGTCAAGATCAGAGTAATTTGTTTGCTCATTAGTCAGGTGTTGTTAAGCAGCCATTAATTGCCAGGTGCTGCGCTGTGTTGGAGATGTGGCTCTTGAAAGGTGGCCAGAACAGTTGCGTAGGTTGTATACTGCACAATCAGGATACATCATTCATAGCACTGCCTTTCCCCAAGGGCTTGCTGAGTGCTCCAGGCTTGAGGACAGAGGAGCAGATCAGACTTCCACCTGTCCAGGGAAATGTTCAGTTCCATCAAATCTAGTGCTTGGGAGACTTACAGAGTTGGGGGAGAGGGCGGGACTCAAGTCCTCCTAAATCACCCAACACCGGCTTTTGGGTACCAGGATGCCCCCTGGGTAGATTCTTTCCCCTTGGTTCTCTACCAGGCACTAACTTGCAGCACCAGCCAAATTTTCCCAGATGGATTTCTAACCATTGAAATGGAGGTTTCTAATGGAAATCCTTGCGGCCCTTTACTTAGAGCCTCTCCAGTGGGCACTACTCTAATTATTCAATTGCCTAATTCCATTTATCTTTCATGATCCATTATGCACCCCTGACAGGCTGTGTCTTCCTTAGCAGATACATAACCTAGTCTAATGGATTCTGGGTGAAACCAACCACATTGACTAAGGGATTTAGCTGGTACCTAATTCCCCTAAACTATTATTTTATAAATGAACAAGGCCGACAGACACATTTTCTGCTTTAGGATAAATATTTTATGAATTGCCCCTCTGATACATCACATTATTAGTACATTATCCTTCATCCCTCCCCACGGTTTGAAGGGCCTGCGCATACACTCAGGAGTACATTTGGGTGATTTTATTGAACAGGCTGCTTTTAAAATCTGTATCAGTGGAAAAAAAAAAGAAATACTTTTATTTCACGAACAGGAAAAGTTCTTTAAACGTTGATTTGCTATTTCAGTGTGAAAGTTGCCGTTTGAAGACTTTTGGGTTGATAGACATGCCCAGGGGGTCCTTAAAAAAAATTCAGTGCATTTTCATTCCTTGGCATGCCCCGGGGGGACCATCAGTGCTGGGAGTTTTGCACAATTAGGAAAGGAGCATCTCCCTTATCTTGAAAACAAAACATCAGGAGAGAGTCAGTTGCTGTTGGTGTTTTGTGTATGTGGTTACGTTCATTTTTTTTAAAGATGCAGCTTCTGGGGCGCCTGGGTGGCTCAGTGGATTGGGCGTTTGCCTTGGGCTCCAGTTGTGATCTCAGGGTCCTGGGATCGAGCCCCGCATCGGACTCTCTGATCAGCAGGGAGCCTGCTTCCTCCTCTCTCTCTGCCTGCCTCTCTGCCTACTTGTGATCTCTCTCTCTCTCTCTCTCTCTCTGTCGGGTAAATAAATAAAATCTTTTAAAAAAATGCAGTTTTTAATCTAAAAGCCGATTTTATATGTGGAATTTAAGAAACAAAACAAACAAGCAACAGGGAAAAAGAAAGAGAGGGAGAGAGGCAAACCAAGAGACCAAACTCTAGAGAACAAACAGATGGTTACGGGGGCGGGGGGGAATAGGTGATGGGGATTCAGGAACACACTTATCGCCATGAGTTTGAGGTGATGTATGGAAAGCTTGAATCACCACATTGTACACCTGAAATGAAATTGCACCGTATGTTAGCTCACTGGAATTTGAATCACAGCTTCTACAAAAGGGCCTGTTGCTCACCATACTCGCTTAAGGTTTCACCACACCCCACGCACCCCGTCTCACAGGGGGTGGTGGTGCCAGCAGACGGGCTGTGGCACTCGGCTAAGAACAAGATTCTCCAAGCACTGAGCATTCAACATCATTCAGCCCAAGATCATCCAAAGAAAGTGGCTTCGATTTGCTGTGTTCTCTCCCTCGTGCAGGATAAACATGGCACGCTTTTTCGTGTTTGCTAGCCCAAATGCGTACATGGTTAAAATGACAGAAGGCTCTAATCCACCTCCTCATTACTGGTAGCATTCCTATCACAGGACAGGAGGCCTGAGAGGCAGGAAAAGGCCCGAGAGGCAGAAGCCGCCGACTTTGGGAACTTTCCAATCCCTGGGGCACTGTGGACAAAGATTGGGACCTGGGAGTAAATAAACTTAAGTCTCACCATTTTTCTGATGACAAACAGCCTTTGTGTTGCTTCCGGATGGTATGGCACCAGATCCACTCGCAGAGATGGCATGAATCATCACGTTTTTTAGGGAATAATTAGGATTGAATGGATAGGGAACACGGCAGGCTAACCTTTGATAAGATCCCACGCGAAACTGCAAATCGGGTGACGTGAAAGGGAGACGGGAGTGTGATGAATGCATTTACACCTTCTTCGAGTCTCCCTTGAGTATGTTTTACCTTTGCCATAAAATGAAAACATTTAAATTTCTTTAAAATTACATTTGACTTAATTATACCCAGGCCCTGATACCAGCAAGCCCCCCATTTTGTCTGTTTTTCTGTCATAAAAAGCGACCAGGCTCATCATTTCATAAAGAGTTGTTTTCTGCAGGATGTTCGCTATGTGCAGAATGTTAATAGCTAGCTGACTGTGAATAGGTTCTGTGTCTCCACTTGAAATATAGAAAAATGGCCCGGACATTAAAAAAGATAAAAGGGAAAAGGGCAGTAATGAATTTAGAGGAAAATGAACATTAATGGTACTAGCATTACTCATGCTCCACATAACAAATTATTGGAAATCTGTCAAGCACACCAAATTATCTACTCGTCGGCTGCTGCGGGGCCCTCTGCAGCCATCCAAAACCAGCAAAAGCAAGACAATTTAAGCTAATTTTACTATTTATAACAATAGAACAGGCCATTAAGATAAATTAATGTCATTATCAAGTTTCTATGAAAATGACAAATACCACTATTTCGAGCAGCTTAGAGGCTGTTGACTATAATGAAATCCGCAGCACAGGTACTAAAGAGAAACACTCCAAGTAATTATTTTCTAGTAGCCTGTTTGTTTCCTGACCATTCATTTGCTTTCACCACAATTAGTTCTGTACACAATATGGTGTTAACTAAACAGTCAACACTATGCAGCATTAAGACTAATTGGGCCATTAGGATGCAGTTTCCAGCCTTTTCCTCCCTAAAGAGAGCTGGGAGTAAACAGACCAGGGGCAACAATGGCAGTACCATGCTGGCGTGGATTGTCTTAATTTAAAGGAGCTCCAAACAAGATAATAAGCCGCCCAGGTGAAAAGCTCTGCTGAGGAGACCCTCGGACGCGCTGGGCAATCACCCACCGGCTAGAGCAGGAGGGCATCCCCGTCCCTCCCGGGGGATGCCTAGCGGGCTGGACTTCCGAGGCTGCGTCTTTGGGCCACCCAGAGCAGTGCTGTCCACAGGGCGTCTGAACCTGTGAGTTCTTCTTCCAGGGCACAGGTCCATGATTTTGGAGTTGTTTAAGCCACACCATGGAAGGCCCCAACTGCCCCGGGAGGGCGGTTCCACTGCTTGCCTCCGGGTTAAGGTTTTGGGACCAAAGGACTCAGAGACTGTCCACAGTGTCGGATATCCATGGGAAATCGTGGTCCCTGGCTACGCAGTGAGGGAGTTATTAAGTCCCGTGAGCTCCTCATTGAGTTGGAAACTTTGCATCTGGTGGCAACCCGGCCAGCAGCTGGGGAGGCTCGGTTACTAAAAGGTTGGGGGGGGATTCATGAGCCCTCTCAGGCGAGCGCTCGATGCTCCCAGGGCCGTGTTGCCCCCTGTTAGGGGAGTATGAGCAGGCCGCTCTGTGGATACTGCTCAGAAATGGCCCGGCGGCCAGCCCCAGCTGTCCTTCCCCTCTTCCAGCTGGGACGAGGGTGCCCATGTTCAGTGCTGCTGTAGGAAGCCAGAAGGTTCTCAGCAGATAGGAGACACATGCCCATGAGCTGGGTCTCCACGGAACCCGGAGCCCATAAGGAGTTCAGGCAACAATAGAACTAGAAAGAAGTGACCAAATAGAGAGCCCAAAGGGGAACAGGTGCAGCGTGACTAACATCTCCGAAACCCCTCTACACAAGATCTTTGATTTGTAACAGATTCATCACGTGATGTCTGCCAAGGTTTGGAAAATACAGAATCAGCTAGAAGGGAACTTAGACATGAAGGCTTCCAGTGACCAACTGAGAAGCAGAGACCAAGCGGCAGAGATGAGAGCCCATCCCTGATGTCTCAATTCTCTCACCCATAGCCTTCCTAAAGGACCATGTTGCTTCTGTGCACCAGCGCAGGTATCTGCAGAGGCTGTGTGTGTGTGCACATGTGTGTGCATGTTCGTGTGTGTGGTCCTGGCTCCCTCTCCCATGAGCATCCCCTGGCCCGTTACCTTTGCTAGTTGCAAACCATAGTCACTGGTAGACCCATTCAGCGTTGAGACTGCCAGATCAGGAATCCTTTAAGAAAAGGCATGACTCCTACCTAATGGGGCCACGGAGACCCTAAAAGAAAGGCAAGGTGGCCCTCAGCATCCCCTTCCAATCACTGAGTTCATCGCCGTTCCCCTCCCTTCCATCTCCCACCTCAAATGGTCTGCTGGTCCCCCTTTGCGACCACAGCCATAATCAGCACTATGAGAGGCTGAGAGAATGTCGAGTTTTCTTGTCTTCCACAGAACCTAGAACAGAGTCAGCAGTCCATAAATACATGTTCTTTCAAGGAGACTTGAGGTGGGTTTTCTGGCTGCGTTGACCTTGGGGGAAATGTAGGCAGGACATGGACCCAGGGCTGGAGGGGAATGGGCTTCCTATGCCGTGCCCTCGGGCATTGCAGCTTAGGAAGATCCCTCTTTGATTCTGGAGTCTGTGTTTCTTTGGTATTTGCTGACTCAGGAGCGAAGGACCCTTAGAAAGGTGGCTTGTCCCTATTCTGTCCTCGGGAGGCCTGGAGACACCAGTCTAGCACCTTTCTGGGCTTACTTTCAAGGTCACCTGGCTGCTGAGCGGGGTGGGGCCATCCAGTTTGTAAAATCACAAATATTGCTTTTCAAAGACATGGTTCTTGGGAAAGATACACGGTGAAGTCATCATCTCCACTAACCCAATGGTGATCGTCGTGGTGACAAACCTTAACATCCAAGAGCTCAGAGCTCTCTCAATCATCATAGTAACTATTCTCAAAGTCGTCCCAGTGGATGGGCCACTTCATGACCTCTAGGTGAGAATGTCGGGTGACCTGAAGGGCAAAAAGTCCAGGGAATGGGCCGGAGGCCGCGGCTCCCTGAGCCATGTGCCTGTGGAGATGAGGGTGCATGGGGCCGTGCAGAGTCGCTGAAGGGGGACAGCAGAGAGCCCTGGGGCAGCCTGAAGCTTCTCCTCAAGGTCATTGGCAGCAGGGAGAAGGCTCTGAGACACTTGATCTTTTTCCCTGCAACAGGCCAAGATCGGGTGCTGGGTTAAGCACACTGCATTGTCTCCACCGCGCTGTGAAGGAAGTTGACTTACATGAGGAAATTGAGGGCACAAGAGTTAAGAAACATGCCCAAGACTGCGTGGCTAGCGGGCGAGGAGGCAGGATTGCAAGCGGGATCTGTCTGTCCTGTTTGAAAGGCTCTGTGGTCTCTGGAGGCTTTCCCTCTCAGAGGCTCCTCTACCCGAGGGGGGAGTTAGCAGCATCCTGGTCCTAGGACTTCTTTCCCCTTTGCTTGAACAGCCTCAGCTTCCCCCGCCATAAAGTTGGGCTGATTGGGACCCCACTGGATTTCTGCGAGTATTAAGATAAGCTGGTTCACCTCCCAGACTGGGCGCGGAGTCTCACTCCCGCCCTGGGGGCCAGCCCAGCCCTCTGTGATCCGAGGCTGGTTGATTTCAGGGCTCCTGGTGCTGCCTGAGCTGATTACCAACTGCCAACAACCTCATTCTGCAAAAATCACGCTGGCTTTTACAGGTCTTTACGGGAAGGAAATAGGCTAATGCACTGTTTCCCGTGTATGTCAGTACAGCTGAATCTCTCTAATGGGCTCAAATTGCAGTTTTAAAACCTAAACTATGAACTTAAACTCTCCCACAGCCATGGGCAGGACAGGCATCCTCACTTCTCATGCTTCCAGTGAAAATCTAGGCAGAGAACAACACTGGGTCCTGCCTCCCTCTGAATAGCTGGGCTCACAAGCAGGAGTGAATGTGACCTCAGCTGAGCTTGTTCTGCAGAAAGGTGAGCGAGACAGAAAATTTTCTAACTTCAGAACTCTTTAAAGTTCTCCCTGGAGCCCCTGCACACCCCATATTGTCCCACGACCCCTATCTCACTGTTGCAGGAAATGTAAGACGGAGCCTCTGCGTTGGCCCTAGGGTCACAACCCTCCTCCCCCCACCACAGCTCCTTTTGCTGCAGCCCACTGACCTGCAGAACACTTCTGCCTGAGATCAGCCTTACTTTGTGAACTCTGCTGCCGTATTTCTACGTAGACTCCCAGGCCCTCTATGCGGCTTATATCGCTGTTGCTGTTAATCAAATACATAGAATTGTTCTCAACAATCTGCATTTCCGGCCAAGAGCTCTTGGCCAACCACAGTGCACATTTTGCATGAAGTGGGCACTGTGCGTGGGCCCCAGGCACCTATATGCACATCATTCTTTTGGAGGCCGACGATGACCCTACCTGCAGTAAAGCCAGCTTCACAACTGAGGAAACAGGTTCCGACATGCTCTGCTTACTTGCCTAAGATCACACAACTGGTGAGGGGTAGGGACAGGACGGGGTCCTGGCGGTCTGACTTCAGAGGCTGCATTCTTGGTCTCTTGGTCTCTACAATTCCCCTGGTCTTATCTTCTTTTTCCTTTCCTTTTTTCTTGATTTTTCTTTTCTTTTTTCTTTCCTTTCGTTTCCTTTCCCTTCCCCTTTTTTTCTTTTCCTTTCCTTTCCTTTTTAAAATATTTTATTTATTTATTTATTTAGCGGGAGGGAAGGAGGGAAGGAGGGGCGGGGCAGAGGGAGAGGGAGAGAGAGAGAGAATCCCAAACAGACCCTGTGCTGAGTGTGAGCCCGACACAGGGCTCTACCCCATGACCCTAAGATCATGAGCAGAGCTAACACCAAGACGCCCAACAGACTGAGCCACCCAGCCACGCCGCCCCTGGCGTTTTCAAAAACTGCTCTCAGAGTAGATCAGTAAATGTTCCCCCTCTCAGTGCTCATGTGGGCCTCTGGGCTTTTTAGAACAGACCACTAAGCAATGACACAGCCCAGCCACGGGGGCCAACTGTCAGCAGTCCTTGCTTTCTCATAGCAGAGAGGAAGGGACATGCCTGGTGTCAGCCAGAGCCTCTGAACGGGGTACAGCTGGAGTGAGGAGGGGTTGATATGTCTCTGGCCCTTCAAACACTTTCTTCTAACCCTTAACAAGAATTTTCAAAGCACACTCTAAAAAGTGGCCCACGTCTCAATAACTGGTACCATGGAAGGGAGTCAAGGAGGCATTTCTGCATTTCTCTTCTCAGCTTGCTTATACAGTGGGACTGCTGGGGGCACCTGGGCGGCTCAGTCAGGTAAGTGTCCGACTCTTGATTTTGGCTCAGGTCGTGATCTCAGGGTTGTGAGACTGAGCCTTGCATCAGGGTCCACACTCAGCACAGAGTCTGCTGGAGAGTCTCTCTCCCTCTGCCCCTCACACTCTAAGAAGATAAATCTTAAAAAAAAAAAAGAGAGACTTTTCCTGCCTTCCAAGGTCCATGACTTAGGAGGGCATCTCCAGCAGCGATGGCATCCGATAAGGCTTCTGTGTATACTGATGTGGCCATGACGGTTTCTTGACTTTGCTAAATCTGCCCCACTTGTCTAAATTTAGCAGCCTATTTACTCCAAAGACTAGAATCCAGCCAAGCCTACAGTGATGATGCCAGGGTATTAACAGCCGAGTCAGAGTGTGCCAACTGAGGAACTGACGAGGAAAGAGCAAGCAGGCAGACACTGGCTGCTGGTGCCCTTGTATGGAGACGGAGCCCTCTTCTGCAGGCTGGGGGTTGGGTCTGCACTTCATTCTGCTCCATCGGGCTGGCTTTGAGTATGGACCCCTACACTTCCAGGACTTGCCCTTCTCATCTAGGCTGCGAACACTCAATAATCCCAAATCCCATTCCAGTTCCTAAAAACCTCTGTGATTCTGGGACCGTACAGATTCTGTGATTGTATTGCATTTTTGCGCTGGATTCTGAATCTATTTATAAGAACGTAACATCCTATCCCTTAGTTTACTACTCATCATGGGTTGAGAGGGGAAGCAATCCCACCTCATGCATGTAAGTGTCTCCAGCGTGTGGCAGTTTACCTCGCCCTTGGGAGATGCTGTCCAAAGGCGGGCAGGGTGGGCTCTGTTCTGAGGCTCCTGCTGTCCCTCAGAGTCACCTCCCAAATATCAACATGGCTTTATGGGGCCTGTGACAGTGACAGAGTCTATAGTGAGTGTGGGAAATGCCCAGTGAGGGAAGAGTTTGACCCTGTGCAGACAGGTGATCTTGTCATTTACCTCTTTTTCCTAAGCAGTGATCCTGGAACAGTTTCCTATTTTGATTCTATTTTTTAAAAATAGTTATTTATTTGAGAGACAGAGCACACATGTGCAAGCTGGGGAAGGGACAGAGGGAGAGAATCTTCTAGCAGACTCCCTGCTGAGAGTGGACCCTGATACAGGGCTCGATCTCACTACCCCTGAGATCATGACCTGAACTGATACCAAGAGTCAGATACTCAACCGCGTGAGCCACCCAGGCACCTCTCCTGTTTTGACTCTTGAAACATGGAATCACAGGCCAAGTCATTCCCATTTAACTGAACTTTCTAATTAGTTTGATTTTAGCTAAGGGAGAATTTGTTAAACTGTGATGTTACCGTCAAAATGATGGTTGTAACGAATTTCGACTTCTTACAATTTTTCAAGTTTATTGATCCAGAGCAATTGAAGTTGATCGTGCTTGTGACTTCCCCATCAGAGGGCCCGTGAACGTGCCTAGGAAATCCTGAGAAGAAAGCCAGTTCCGAAGGCCTGGTAGCTTGTTTTTATATTGGAGCCCAGGTTCACATGACTGTGAGGTGGGAGGATGAACCCAACCAGAGGGTTCATTACAAGAAGAGAAGAATTCACTTCTCTTAGCTCCTTGTCAGGGCTGGCTGGTGGTTTCCAATGTCATTAGCTAACTACTAACTAGCTAATCATTCTTAAAGAAAGATGACTTTGGCCTGTCACATTTCCCCTAAGACGCCTTCTCTGAGACAGTGATGTTGATCTTGCTGGACCGAATTCTGGTCCTTTCTAGTACTCAGAGATAGGAAAATTAAAGATATGGCAGGCTGGTCTTGGGAGAGAAAGCCCTCAGGAGGGGGTATCCAGCAGGGAGGGAGGGACAATAGGAGCAACTAAAAGGACACCATGGAGGTGGGGGAAAGATGGGTTCTCAGCCTGGGAGAGATGAATAATACATTGGAAAGCAAGCATAAGCATTATTTCTCTTCTAATCAGGATCATGAAGCATTTTACAAATTAACCACTTTCCTCAGACACTTACCATATTGAGTGGCTCTAGGTAGAGCCATCAGAGCACACTCTGCCATCTGCATTTAGAAAATTGCCTATACATTTATTAAAGTGAAATTCACCCATTAATTAATGCTGTTCTCCCTGAAGACTCTCATTAGCACATTGAGCTAATTACTGAAACCACAGGCCCAAGGGTTGGGTTGTTTTTTTTTTACAGTAAAATTTGTTCCTGCCTTACCTTTCTAGGATTTAAAAAGAAAAGATGGCAGAATCCCAATAACCTTTGGACCTGGGAATTGAATAAACTTTCATGCTGGCTGCCTTTCCCTTCTCTGTGGGAGGCATCTGCAGCTGCTATTTCAGCAAGAAATCCTTCCAGAATGAGAGAGGCCTGAATGTCTAGCCAACACTGTCGTCTTCTGAGAGCCCAGCTGCTGGGCGGGGGGGAGTGAGGGAATAAATTTGGAATGATACACAAGTCAGTGTCTGTCCAGGGGGTCCTCTCAAACATTCATTTTCTCTTTTCCTCTTACTCACCACCCATGTGGTTCTCATGGGTCCTTCCCATCCAGAAGAAAGCAAGGGGGTTGCAGATGACTAAAAAAAGGGGAGAGGGAGGGAACAGACATGTTTCTGATGTTAATTAAGGCAACTTTAACTGTCCTGGAGGCGAGGCATTGGAACCAGGGACTGGGGTCTTGATGTTGACTTAGGGGGAAAGAAGCATGCTGTAAGTCCTGCCTAGGAACACCTGTAAATCTCAGCCTGCCCTGGTATTTTATAGAAGTCTGTTACCACACCCCCTTTTGCATGGAAGAATGAAGTTCTTGGTTACAGTTACAAATACTTTAAAATACAGGTTAAGTCAACAAGGCAGAACAGAAATTGTATCAAGCCTATGACAGCAATTACATGATGGTATGTGTGCATTTAGCCAAGGACAGGAGGGATACCAGGAAAAAGAATAGTTGTCACTTTGTTCAAGAGGTAAGTAGCGGCATGGTATTCCCTTCTATACTTTTACAAATAGTGTTTTTGAAGTTTACACTTTGGAGTGAATTGTTTGCTTGCCATATTGGCCCACCCATTAAATGACCCTCTTGCACCAGCTCATAGTGGAGATGCTGGGTGGGATCGACTGAATTATCGTCCCCCAGGACATTCATGGCCTGCAAAGGTCACCTTCCATGGCAAAAGGGACTTTGCAGATGTGACTAACTTGGAGATCTTGAGATGGGGAGCTTTTTCTGGTTTATCTGAAATATAATCACAAACAAGTATCCTGGTAGAGGGAGGGAAGAGGGTCAAAGTCATGGGGGCGGATGGGAATGCTAGGACTGAAGCATCAGCTGGGGTGATGGGTGGACAGAGCCAAGGAATGCCGGCAGCCTCCAGGAGCCAGAAAAAGGCAAAGCAGCCGATTCTCCTCTAGAGCTTCCAGAAGGAACCAGCCCTGCCAACACCTCAAGGAGACTGATTTCCAAATTCTGGCCTCTAGAATGGTAACTGAGTGAATTTGAGTGATGGTAAGTGCCAATGTGCTATAGCAGCCACAGGAAAGGGACACAAGGGTCTCCTCGAGGGGGAGGGCACGGGTGCTGCGCCTTGGCCATTGGCGTGCATGGAAGCCCGATGACAGGCTCCGACTTTCTCGCCTCACACAGGCTGACCCTGGGGTGGGTTTATGGCCTCCACAGCTGTTGCTGCAGGGTAACAGTCCCCGAGCTTGAGGGCCGAATGTTTCAGTTACTTGGATGGTGCTGAAGGCTTTGACCCTGAGACATAGGATATCTGGTATCTTGAGCGAGTTCGTGGACTTATTATTATCTCCGTCCAGAACCTGTTCCAAGCCTCTGTCTCCCCATCTGTAAAGTGGGGATATTTATGGAATTAATGAAAGTCAAAGGAGATCGTGTACACTAAACCTCAAGTGCACAGCACATGGCAGGCCCTCTATAGGGAATGGATCCTCCCATCTCCTACAGAGCTTTCCTTCAGCATCCCCAGGGAGAGGCCTCCATGCCCCCCCCCCGCCCCACACAAGGTCTGGCCCAGCCCCAGCCAGCAGAGATTAGCAATGTTCTTCTGGGAATCTAGAACAATCTGCAGGCCTCACGGGGGCACCACAAAGTTCATGGAGTGGTGGGGGCAGTCTGCACCCGGGTCTCTGCCCTGCAACCCAGGTGCCCCCAGTTAGAACACCAGGC